>JAMLFY010000010.1:4391111-4518408 GCA_030441495.1 Dalbergia oliveri
CATAATTATCACAACTTCAACATATTAAATCATCATCATTTATTGGTACTAATCTCATATCAGAAGCCGAATCATGAACCTCATATAATTGTATAAAATCACATTTTAATTGAACATAAAATATTAGTTTCCCTAGAATCCTTGCAAAGCTTTAAAACTCTTTTAGAAACTAATTCTTTTTGCTAAACTTGAAAGAATCTTCATAATTAAAATTCTCACTTAAGATAAGGAGAGTCTTGAGCTTAAGAGATTTATGTGATATCTTAGAATCATAAACATGCTATGCAACCTCATTTTAATCTTGTCATTATAAGGTGATAACTTGGAATTATAAACATGATATGCAAATCCATTTCTTTATCTTTAAGATTTAAGGTGATGACTTGAAAATTAAACATGATGCAAGAACTTGAAATATAAACATGATGCAAGAAACTTGGAGCGGCGGTAGTCCACATGGAGTGGCGGTAGTCCGATTGGACCAGTGGAGGGAGAAGAGAATCTTAAGAAACCGGAGCGGCGGTAATCCGCATCCTACCTGAAAGTAAGGAAGAGAATTATTATTACATCTTTTTAAGCTCCAATCTCAAGACTTCTTAAAGAATCAATTCTTTAACTCCAATAATCTTATTTCTTTGCTTGTGATACTTGGCAAGTCTTTGTCTTAGGATCTTTAGGTGATGACATAAAAATAAACATGTCATGCGTTGATTCTTTTAGCCATTATAAAATAAAAGAGAACATAAAATAAATATGAGATGCAACTTCTTTATTATCTTTAGAGATTAAGTGACAACATGAAATATAAACATGAAATGCAAACTTGGAAATTTAAACATGAGTATGCAAGTCCATTTATTCATTCTTGAAATTTTAGTGATGACATAGAAAGTAAACATGATTATGCAAGGCATAAACTTAAACATGGATGCAAGTTCATTTGATTTCTTTACTAGAGCTCCTTCAAGACTTTATAGAAATACAAATTCCATATATATATCTTAACAAGACAAAGTGAGAAATACATCTTTCAAATTCTAAACTCAAGATCATAAAATCATCATAAAAACATCATTCTTTAAAGTTTTGCATCAAGTGGAACTTTCAGCTTTAGGCCTAACTTGTGATGGATTCACAACCCACCTTCAAGGTCCTCATCATCAAGCCATCATCCTAGTCCCACCTAGGCCATATGGCCGAATTGATTAAAGAAAAGGAAGAAGAAAACCAATGGAAAAACTAGAAAATCCATGAAATCATCATTTTGAACCAAGAACAACACTTAGCAAAACATAGAAATAAACTTAAAAACAACTCCCTACCTAATCTGATTTGAAGGAAAGGAAGAGAACTTGGTTTCTTGGAGTGAAATGAAAGAATATTTCTTGAAAACTTGAAGAAAGAATTCAGCCAAGAGGAGGAGGAAATGAGAGCTTTTGGTGCTTTGGAAAAACTAGAAATGTGCACAATTTTGAGCAAGCATCTAAGACTCCTTAAGCATGCCTATTTATAGAGGATTTAAGTTCATGTATGGACAAGAGGAAGAGGCATAATTTTTGGATTTTTCATGGGGAACAAAGGGAGGAAAATCATTTCTTGTTTAAGGCATGTTTTATGCCATGTTTTAGGGAATTTTTTGGCATTTTATTTTAGTGCATTATCTTGCAATAATTCAATGATTATGGCTGAATTATTTCGTGCATTACAGCCTTATGGAAGAGGGTTTTGTGTGTTCCATGTATTATTTAGGTGTAGGCAAGGTATTCATGCAATTTAGAGAATTTACGGTTAAGGGCTTAGGTGAATTAGTAAGCAATTTGAGTGTTTTAAGGCAATTTTAGGTTCTAATCAATTTAAATAAATAATTTTGACTCTAGATTAATAATTAGAATTTAATAAGCTTTAATTTGAACCTAATATTGCTAAGGTTTCGTTAGACGAATCAAAAATCTCAAAATTTGTAAAACTTCACAAAGCAGGGGCAAAACGGTCATTTTACTTAAAAATTGCCGAAGACCACCCAAGCTTAACCAATGGTTAATCATGGCTTAAAAACACCTTTTAACAAATTTTAGTGAGGTTCGCTCTAGCGGCACGGAAATCGGTTTAAAACAACCATAAGGGCGTTTGGTCATTTCGCACGTGGAGCTCAAAATTAGGATTCTTCTCCTCTATTAACACTCATAACACAAACAATCCCTTATTAACATCAAAACATCCCTTGAGGACGGGTGGGGCCCACGATCCTCATTTTGAGTAAAATAACCTCAGGGCATTTTGGTCATTTTACACGTCCAGAAATCGGGGTTTGCAATACTTGTACGAATTGCTCCTAACTTCTCTTCTAATGTTATATTCCTTTATTAAGGATTGTTTGGTCTCAAATTTTATATAATATTTACCTACGGTAATTCGGTAATTCCCTAATAAGTAAAAATTATAGTAAAAATTAAGGCGTTACAATAAGTAGTTATGGCATAAGAAACTTGGTCATGCTCATATGAAGCTAATTTCTAAGTTATCTCAAAAAGAGATCGTTAAAGGCCTACTAAAGATCAGTTATGATAAGAATTTACGTAATTTCTATGAGAAAGACAAGCAAACCAAGGCTTTTTTCCATAGCAAAAATGGCTTAAACCACAAGGCGGCTAGAGCTTTTACTTATAGATCTTTTTGGATCAACTAATATTGCAAGTCTTGCCTGGAAAAAGATATTGTCTTGTCATCATGGATATTTCTCAAGATTTACATGGGTTATTTTCTTGGCTTCTAAGGATGAGGTGATTGAAAGATTTAAAGTTTTTGCAAAAAGGATTTCTAATAAAAAGGGTTCTTATATCACTTTCACTAGATCAGATCATGGAGGAGAATTGAAAACCATGTTTTTGAAAAATTTTGCGAAAATCATGGCATTTCTCTTGAGTTTTCTCTTAGAACTCCCCCAACAAAATGGGATAATCTGAAAGGAAGAACAAAAGCTTGCAAGAAATGGCAAGAAAAATGCTTTTAGAAAGTAGTTTATCTAAAGGTTTTTAGGAGAGGCAATTAACACCTCTAGCTACATTCAAAATAGAGTGTTTTTTAAGACCAATCCTCAAGAAAACTCTTTATGATTTTGGAAATGTAAACCCAACATATATTTCCATTGTCTTTTGGTTTAATTGTTTCATTCTTAACACTAAGGATAAGCTCACAAAGTTTGACCCTAAATTTGATGATGGTATTTTCTTAAGATACTCTTCAATCTCTAAACATACACGGTATACAATAAAAGAGCATTATGTATTGATAAAATCATCCACATCAAGTTCAAGGAGCATAAAAAGGACTTTGCTCAAGATTTTGTTGATCTAGAAGAAGACCTTTAGAAGAAGGTCAGGAATGTTCAAAAAGCAAGCAAGAGAAAGCATGATCTTCAAAAAGTCCACTCCAGAAAGTAAAGAATTCATAAAGCTATCTCAAGAGAACCAAAGTCTTCAGAAAGTGACATTTCAGAGAGACACACTTTCTAAAATTTGAGGAAGAATAATATGAAGATCAAGAAAATACTACAGATCAACAAGGGGAGAAACTACAAAAGAGTTTTTGATTTAAGAGTAGTCTCTTATAACCAAGTTCTTACGGACATTTCTAAGGGTGTAGAACAAGATAATCTCTCATAAATGAAACCAATTGTGCTTTCATATCCACCATAGAACCAGAAAGCATTGATAAGGTATTGAATGGCCAAAGCTGGGTGGATGCCATGCAAGAAGAGCTAGATCAATTTGAGAAGAACTAGTTGGACACTTGTGGAGAAACCAAAGGAAAATCCATCATTGGAACCAAGTAGGTGTTCAGAAACAAGATAGATGAAGCTGGAAATGTGGTAAGAAAGAAAGCAAGATAGGTTGCACTGGTTATAATTAATAAGAGAGAATTGATTATGATGAAACCTTTGCACCAATAGCAAGGGTAGAAACCATTAGAATGCTACTTGCTTTTACAATTTTCAAGGGATTCATTCTATATCAAATGGATGTGAAATTTACCGTCCTAAAATGGATTTTTTCTGAAGAAGTTTATGTAAGGCAACCTCTAGGATTTGAGAGTGAAAACCTTCTCAACCATGTCTTTAAGCTAACACAGGCACGGCTTAAAATAGGCTCTTAGAGCTTGGTATAAAAACTGAGTACCTTCTTGCTTAAGAATGGGTTCAAAAAGGTAATGTTGACATTACCTTATCTACATTACATTAAGATAGTCACTTTTTGAAAGTTCAAATATATGTTGATAGCATTATATTTGGTGCTACTAACCATTCTCGTGTGAAAAGTTCTCTAAGCTTATGCAAAGTGAGTTTGAGATAAGCATGATGGGAGAGTTGAAATTCTTTTTGGGCTTCAAATCAAACAATAGAAAGAGGAAACCTTGATCCGTCAAGAAAACTACACCAAGGAACTCTTAAGGAGGTTTAACATGGATCAAGCTAAATTTATAAGCACCTCCATACATTCATCTCAAGTCATTTATGCAAATAAGAATGGTGAGAAGGTCTAAGAAAGTAATTTAGGTATAATTAGCTCACTCCTTTATCTTACTACCAGGAGCCATATTCAATTAAGTATGGATATTTGTGCTAGATTTCAATCTAACTCAAAGCAATCATTTTTAAATGCTATCAAAGAGTCATGTGTTGAGGGGGAGCTTTAGAAAGCTCATCATACATATCATCATTTTTTTAATTTTTGATATTTATACTTCAGAAACATTGAACATATCTATTTTGACATTTTTTCTAGTTTTATCTATGCCTTTATTATTTTTATCGTGCTTTGATACTCATGACTATATCAATTTCTTCTATACAACTCATTCATATATTTACTTAAGAAATGAAAATTGATCTTGATTCTCTATTTCAAGTGTGTGCTCTGAAAATTTGGATATCATGCGATAAATTCTAAAGTTCTAACAAAAGATTATTATCACAATATGTTTCAACCTTGATACTCTTCATTTTTAAGCTATGATAGTTTGTATGCTTGGTTTCTGATTATGAAATTGGAGAAACTTAACAAAATTCTTAACTCACAATGATAAACCTTGGGAAAGGTTACTCTCTGAAAAGGCTAAGTTGTAAGACAAAAATTTTATTAAGTTTCTGAAAGAAAATTTCACTAAGGTTTTACCTAAAGAAAAATCTTTCTAAGTGTTCTCCAAAAGATTTTATCAAAATTTGGTTTGTCGTTATCAAAAGGGGGAGATTGTTAGCTGGAGATGTAACACCTAAAAATTATTTAAAATTTAATTTGAGCTTTATTAGACATAATTTCAAAAATCTAACAGTTTCAATAATAATGAGGACTCCAAAGCGAATTTGTAAAAAAAAAAAAAAGTGAATAATAACCTTGCGGGCTCATGGTCCTATGGAGAAGCCTAACCCTAGAATTGGAGCCCAGTTGCCTGAAGTTGAGAAAATATAGGATTAAAGTTAGAAAATGTTAGAAATAAGAATTTTAGATTTGGAATTTAATTTCGGGAAATATTTATTTTAGGATGGTATTTTACCGTTTGGTTAAATTACTGTGTAGTTTCTTGCACCGTATGAAATTTGCAATGCAAATTAGACACATAATATGACAAGTGTGTAGCTTAGAATAGGCCACACCATTGCCCTTTTCTATGAACCAATGAGAATATTGCAAAATGCACATAATTATCTTCAAGAAACACATTTGCATAATTCATTAATGTGTGCATTATCTTCAAATGAAAAAGAAAATAAATCAAAAAATTCATCATTTCTTCTCCCTCAAGTTCTCGGCCAGAACATCCATTCAGCCATTTTCCATCTTTTTCTTCTTCAAAAACACCATAAACATACTAAGAACATCAAGCTACAACACCAAGCATCCATAGACTTTAGCATAAACAACATACTATCTCTTAAAATCCCCAAATTAACTCTTTATGACAAATGCTCACCTCATCATATCAACAAAGATAGTTGTTGTTCCTACTTGTGTTTCAAGAGGATTTGAGGGGTTTAGATCAGGAATTGGGTAGAGAACTCTTGAAGGAAGCCAAGAACAAGAACAAGAGTTTCAAGGGTCAAGTAGGGTTTTCTTTGCCTTTTCTTTTCAAATTTATTCTGATGGTTTCTAATTGAGTTAGGTCCAAAATTTTTCATTGTATTAGTTGAGAAATGGATATTCATATGAATTTTGGTGGTATGTTTGGATGATGTTAAAAATTATTTTTGTGAAAAGAGATTTTGAGTCATACTACTAGCTTTAGTTTTCCATAGGCAGGATTTGTTTACAAATTGTCTTGGTATAGTTGTGGGTATTTTCATGAGCTATAAAAATTATATGTTGAAGCTAACATCCTAGGATAGTTTCAAAATTTTTATTGGGCTCTGATTTTGAATCCTAATGCTTCAAAAATAGAAACTGAAGTGATCTATGTGTTGCCTAAATGTTGGAATAGAAGCTGTAAATTTTGCTGATTTTTTTACTATACCAAATGATGGAATTATCACTTGAAATTTTTATAGGTTGTTGATAACATCTTGAAGTATAACTTGATTTTTCTTTTGAGTTAATTCAATCAATTTCTAAGGCTAAAAATTATGCATTTTGGGTTTTAAGCTCAGGTTAAGGGATTCCTAAGCACCAATTTTGTCTAATTTTTTTTTCATAGTTAGAAAATTATTTTTGCTCTGAAATTTTATGCAACCTTGTGTACACATTGAAGTGTCATTGAGAATTTTTATAGCTTCTGAATTGATTCTTTGATGAGCAAATAAATTCGTGCTACAATGATGTAAAATCTACCTAATTGCTGAAAAAGAACACAAAACTTGAATTGATAATGCAATGGCATTTTGGTTCTAGTATGACATGAATACTTGGTGTTAACTATTTGGCCATGTGACTTGTGATATATAAATGCATGCTAGCAGAAGTAAAGAGTGGTTTATGAGGCATTATTGAAATCACATTGTGAATAAATGCCTATAGGTGTTTTGTGCATGTATTTGGAAAAAGGAAAGTGAATGACATACGAAATTAAGTTATATAGCTATAAGTAAAAATGAGATCCTCTTTGACTTGTCAAGGGCAAATAAAGAATATGAGATCCTCTTTAACTTGTCAAGGGCAAATAAAAATACATTAGATCCTTTCGGCTTGTCAAGGGCAAATAGAAAGATAAGATCCTTTTGACTTGTCGAGGGCAAATAAAGAGATATGAGATCTTTTTGACCTGTCAAGTGCAAATAAAAAGAGATGAGATCGTCTCAATTTATCAAGGGCAATCAAAGATAATTTCACTACATTGGGCATATAAATATTTATACATATTGAATCATTTTCTTTACCGTTATTTACTATGATTATGAGCTTATGATAAAGGTGTACTAAGTAATTGATTGTTAGAAGTAACCCACTTCGAAAAGATTGATTTTGAACTTTAAAAATGAACGGTTATTATGTAATGCATGATCACCTTTTCTTAATAAACTAAAGTGGTTGGGACAATGACGATGACATGAATTTCAATATAGGTTTTGGGGACGCCCTACTAAGAATTTTAGAATTCTCACCCCTATGTATTTGTTTTCCTGTCGTCTCCAGGTTGATCTAGAAGACGTGAGGCCACTAGGAAGAATAAAGTGGAATCTGTAGTAGTTAGTAGTGGAAACCTTGTGTCTATTGTACTTAAATGTGTGCGTATATTTGTAAATATAAAAGATAACCTATGTACTGTAAAGCTCTTAGAAGAGCTTCTTTTGTACTTGACTTGTATTAAATAAATACGTTGTTTCGTGCTATATATTTTGATAGAACCACGAGTTAGTTAATACACGATTCGATCATTTTTTTGTTGCTATAGATAATTAAGAAAGGTCCACAAATTTATGAGTAACAACTCTCAGCACGATACCATGACTCAAGGATGAGGTTGTACTTGGGAGGATGTTAAAGGAGAACCCTTCAAAAAGCTAATATAGTTATGTTTTGAATGACAACAAAGGAAATTTTGGTAAAATGTTTTGAAGAAAGGACTAATAGTTTACTTAAGTTTCTGAATACTTAATAGGACTATTCTCGTAGCTCATAAGTTCAAATCATGGCATATTTTTCACAACATCATGTTTTAACATGATTAAAATCTTATTCAAAGAGATTCAGGATTTTAATGTGAAAAATAGTTCAAAAAGTGAACTAAGATATGTATGAAACATGAGAAAGCATCATACAACATCAGAAACTAAGTTCTGGTCTTCAGAAAGTGGTTCATGCACTCAAAAAGTAGGATATCTAGTTGAGAAAGTAATTTCTCATGTTTATATCAAGATCATCATCATCATCATCATCATCACTCACTTTAGTTATTATCTCTGAAGAATATTCACATTGTGAGAAGATCCTTCTCAAGCTCAAGAGATATTGAGAAGATCAACAAATGGCTCAAAGTGTGGAACCACATCAGAAAGTTCATTCACTTAGAAATCGCACTTGGTCAACTGAAACTAAAGAAGATTTGAATTTCAAATTAAGTCAACAAACATTAACTTTATACTTAGACATTCCTTGTATTCTAGAAGAAAAAGTTCAAAACCACACTCAGAATGTAAAAGTTGTTTCTAAAGCTTCTTCAAACCAATGTCAACGCTTTTGTACCAACAAGGACAACTTTGACATAACTCAACTACTCTTTTAAAGGGCAGCTCCTAGGACATAAAAGGATGAAGATCACCACATGTCAAGAGGAGGTGAAATCAAGGGACAACATCCAATTCAAAATCAAAGTATAAAACGATAAAGCCTTCAAAATGAAGAAACTTTTGCATATCAAGCGCTGAAACTTTCTAATACTTTCTAAAGTTCATTTTTTCTTTGTAATTAGTTTCTATAAAGAAAATCTTCTTTCTTATATTCATTAGCAAACATTTTCTACTTAGAAAGAATTAGAATGAAGTCTCAAGTCATATCCTCAAAAACTACTTTATTCTTAGGAAGACTTGAGTGTTATTATTGAAGTATAACACCCCAAAACTTATTCATCTTTGTACCTTGATCCAGATGATCATGAGATTAGCTTGGAGAAACTAGTACAAAACTACTTGTAAGTGAGTAAATTGGAACTACTATTTCACTGGAGATAGCTTGAAAAGATTAATCAAAGATATTGACTTTCTCAAGTTGAGAAAGTGGTTGATTAGTGGAGCTCAACTAATTTGTTGAGAACTGGATGTAGGCATTAGTTGGCCAAATCAGGATAAATCTCTGAGTAACATATGTCTTTTGTAACATCTCTCAAGTACAACATCATCCTTAAGTCATGACATTATACTTAGGAGTTGTTATTTACAAAGTAGCAGACCTTTCTTAAATATCTATAGCCAATTCGATTGATTCACAAGATAATTATGTTGTAATTCTATTAAAATATATAATAAAGAAACAACACATTTATTGAATACAAAGTCAAGTACAACAGGAAGCTCTCCTATGAGCTTTAGTACATATCTGTTCTCTATTACGTTTCCAACATATACATACAACTAAGTACAACATAATAAAAGCATCAAACTACTAAACTCCTGCAATTGGATTCCTTTTGTGTAGCA
Organism: Dalbergia oliveri; assembly: GCA_030441495.1. NCBI lineage: Eukaryota > Viridiplantae > Streptophyta > Magnoliopsida > Fabales > Fabaceae > Dalbergia > Dalbergia oliveri. The sequence goes on from JAMLFY010000010.1 coordinate 4,400,731, forward strand.
ACCCCATAGTCTCCTATCAACTTGAAGACGATACGAAAACACAAACACATAGGAGTGAGAATTATACAATTCTCAGTAGGGCATTTCTCTAAATACACAATTATAATGTCATTGTCATCGTCCTAGCCACTTTTGTTTAGGAAGAAAAAGGTGATCATGCATTATATAATAACGGTTCATTTTTAAAGTTCCAAATTATACTTCCAAAGTAGGTTGCTTTTAAAAAATCAATCACTTAGTACACATTTATCATAAGCTCATAATCATAATAAATAATGTCAAACAAAATGATTCAATATGATATAAATATGTATATGCCAAATGTAGTGAAATTATCTTTAATTGCCCTTGATAAATCGAAGATCTCATATCTTTATTTGCCCTCGACTAGCCAAAGAGGACTTATCTTTCTCTTTTTTTATTTTCCTTCGACAAGTTGAAGATGATCTCATTTTTTACTTATGGCTATAGAACTTAATTCATATATCATTCACTTTTCTTTTTCCAAATGCATGCATAAAGCACATATAGGAATTCATTCACAATGTGATTTTAATCATGCCTCATAAACCAATCTTTAAAGTCACTAGCATGCATTCATATACAATATACTTGAACCAAATATCATTATGTCACCAATATAATGCATTAGTACAAATACAGCACATGGGCATATTTCACACCTTTGTAGCACAATTTAATTTGCATATCAAACGACCAATTTCGAGACTATAAAAATTATCCAAGACACTTCAATGTGTTCCCAAGGTCCTGTAAAAATTTCAGAGGAAGAATCATTCACCAATTGTGTTAAAACAATTAGGAAAGCTTGGAGGTCTGAATTTCTCAATTTTTAACAATAGCCAGAAGTCTCAATTTTTCTACTCTATCAAATGATCATATAAAATCACATAAAAATTCAGAGTTGGACATCAAGATGTCATCAATACCCTGTAAAAGTTTCAGATAATAATTCATCATTTAGGGGTAACAAATTAGATAAATTCAGTATGACAACCTATTGCTTGATAACACCCTTACCTTTCCATTTTCCATTTTTTAAAATAGCAAAAGTCATTTTGAAGACCCAATAAAAATACTAAAAACTCCTAACATGTTAAATTCCTCATATAAAATTTTTAGCTCATGAATCCATCTACAAACACTTCATAAAAATCATGAACCATAACATGTCTATACAAATCCAAGAATTCTAGCAACATGATTCAAAACTTGTTTTGCCAAAATAGGTTTTCTAACATCATCCAAACACTCTATCAAGTTAGACACATCAATATCTATATATTATCAACCAATACAACCAAAAATATCAAATAAATCAATGACCAAAATATAAAAATGGATTTTAAGTAACAGAGGTTCAAAAGCCCTACTCTTTGGAGCTTTAAAGATCTTGGCTTCAAAGGATGCTCCAAGAATGATTCCCTTCACTTCATGGCCTTCAAACCAACATCAAACCCTCCCTTAGGTAGTAGGATATGAGGTATCAGGGTGAGAAAAGGTAAGGAAATGAAATTCCAATTAGTTAGTTTGATAGATTATGAGGAGTAGAACAAGTTTTGTGAAAGGATCTTAGTGTTTTAGTGACTTTGAGCTAGGGTTTTGCAAGCTTTGAAGCTTGTTAATGGTGGCTTGAAAGAAAGAAGATGAAGGATGAAACTTAGGGTGGCTTGGCCGAAATTCATGGGTTGGAGTGATAAGGTTTGGTGATTTACCTTATCTTGGCATAAATGTGGTCAAAATGGGTATTTCTTTCTTTTTCAAAAAGAAATAATGAAATTGATGGCTAAGATTTCGTTTATTGGTCAAAGAATGAAGCTTGGCCATCCACTTGGCTCTAGATAAGTGGTTCACTTTAATTTGGTGAGCAAGTACCCTTTTCGGTGTTGAAACGCATACGAAATTCCACCAAAGTTTAAATATTGGCACCACGTAAATAATAATAAATGAAAGGCCATGATTAAAACTTACTTTTCAAGTTTCAATCCTTGCCATCCATTTGGCATAAAGTGGTTGGTAAAGGTTACTTGGCCACCAAGTAACTTTTTAGTGTTAAAAGCCACACATCAAAACTTTACCGACAGGTAAAACACTATCCGCATAATTATATTGCCTGAAATTAAATTCCAGGTATAAAATCTTTATTTCTAACTATTTCTAACCATAACCCTAAGTTTTCTCAATCTCATGCATCTCCTGTCCCAAATCTAGGGCTTTGCGCCTGATTGTAACACCTTAATAATTAACCCAATACGCCTAGGTCGTATCTAATTAATTACTAGACTTTACTCTTTGCTTTAGTTATTTAACCATACTTTGAACATACTTAATGAAATTACGAGCCATTTTTTATAACATGATTGAAAACGTGAGCCTGTGTAGCGTGAACGATAATCGATAAAGCGAAACCAACTGGCATATCATGAAAAACACATCATATTGGCTCCATCATATGACATCCATAATTACATAACACATAGATATTTTGCCTACCAACAAAGTTAAGCTAGATGTAGGCAATCAAACAAAACATGAATAATATATGGATGGAAAAACATCTATTAACAACACCTATTAATAACACTAGGAATAGATATAAGTTCACGCTAAGGTCTAGCAATACGTTCCTCAAGGATAATAAGTTAGTTCACAAGATCACGTGCATCTACCCTGAAAGCATCAACGGGAGTCACGAGCATCACCATCACTTTCTAAAGACGAGATGGAAAGAAAGAAAGAGGGAATGAGAAACTTATAAAAGAATCTCAGGAGGTACTCACCTCATATGCATCATGTCATCATCATCGTCCCCAAGAACCTCGGGATTATTATAAAATAGTGAGCATGCTAAGATTCATTTATTAAGTTCAGAAATATACTTTACCGATGTCTGTTAGTTTTAATCATGCGTCTTGTAATGCATCATAAACTTAGCATGTCATAATTATAATGAACGTTTCCTATCATATATCTCATCAGCATATCATAATAACATAGTTATGCATAAGACCACATCATATTCCTCATCATCATAACATAAATACTATGCATAGAAGAACATCATATTTCTCATCATCATCTCATAAATACTATGCATAGAAGAATATCATAATCACATAATAAGTTACTTAATTCCTTAGGTGACTTAAAGTTACTTTCATCATCATTTTCCTGAGCCACCCTATACTCCACCCTTTGGGAGTAATCTAGGTTATGAGCTCATACCTTACTAGTCGTCACTAGTATATACTTATCTCTTTTGATAAGTTAAAATCCCGATTCTACCCTTTTGAGAGAACGGGCTAGGGGGCAAGAATCACATTTTCACCACCTATAGTCTGATGGGTCCAAAGGATCATTTTCTTAGGATCACCTTTTCACCACTTATAGTCTGATAGGTCCAAAGGATTATTTTCTCATAATTTTAAGTCACCATTAAGTCTTTGCATGTTATATCATAATGCAACTCATCATTCATAATTATCATGACATATTCTCATATTTCATATATAAGCATTCTCATTGTTTGCAACAGCAACTATAACATGCAAGCCATGAAATCATTCAATAATATCAAATTCTCAATAGGCATTACATCATCATATAATTACATTCCAAAGCATCAAAAGATGTCATCTAAAATTCTCATAGTAAAGCTCCTTAAACAACGAACTCTAAAATCGGGTAACCTTAATTATCAAACTAATTTCTTATGTATCTAAGGGACTCATTACTATTATTACCATTAATTATAAGCCTTAAGAACATTATTAAACTATATGAGGCAGCATAGGCAGTAAATCTTTCTCAAGGTTTTACGGTATACTAGAAGTTGCGTTTTTAACCCTTTTTCTTTACCGGCTTTCCCTATGAAGCTAAAATTAATTACTAAACCAATTATGAATCATTCTCACTTATCTAAACATAATAAAACAATATTCTTATAACTTCTAAGGGTTCTGGACATAATGTATAAATTCCATTCTTTAGAGTTCTAGAAATCTTGCTTTTACAGTTTTCTAGTTACTAATTTCATTTTTTTTAGTGTTCGGGATCAATCTTATACTAATTGTTACCAAATTTTTCGTGGCTAACCAATCGTAGACAGAATTATAACATACTAAAATAGATTTGGCAGTGACTAAATTTAAAGGGATCAAAAACTAGCTAAATTCTAGCTTTACGTTGTTTTATGTAGCTAGTTTCTCTTCTAACATGCATAGAATTGTTCCTCAATAATAAACATATCAAATCATCATCAAACAGTAGTAGTAAACTCAAATCAGTGGCTAAATCATGAACCTCACATAATTGCTTAAAATCACATTTTTAAGTACAAGTAAGATACTAGTATCCCATAAAATCTTTGCAAAGCCTTAAAACTCTTTTAAAAACTAATTCTTTTTGTTACTCTTGAAAGAAATTTTAGAACTAAATCAGTAACTTATTTAAATCACTTTTGGCCTACCTTAATCATGAGGCCGATTTATACATTGAAAGAATCTTCACGATTAAAATTTTCACTTAAAATAAAAGGAGCAAGTCTTGAGCTTTAGAGATTTAGTGATAACTAGAATTATAAACATGCTATGCAACCTCATTTTAATCTTGTCTTTATAAAGTGATAACTTGGAAATATAAACATGATGCAAGAAACTAGAGCGGCGGTAGTCCGCACTGGACCAGTGGAGGGAGAAGAGAATCTTAAGAAAGCGAAGCGGCGGTAGTCCGCACTAGACCGGTGAAGGGAGAAAGAATTCTTATTACATCTTATTAAGCTCCAAACTCAAGACTTTTTAAAGAATGAATTCTTTGACTCCCATAATCTTAAGGAAATTGAAAGTGAGCTTTAGAGTTCTTATTACCATGGTTCCAACTTTGCTTATAATACTTGGACAAGTCTTTGAACTCTAGGATCTTTAAGTGATGACATAAAATAAACATGTCATGCATTGATTCTTTTAGCCATTATAAAATAAAGTGAGAGCATAAAATAAATATGAAATGCATCCTCTTTATTATCTTTGAAGATTAAGTGACAACTTGAAACATAAACATGAAATGCAAGCTTGGAAATTTAAACATGAATATGCAAGTTCATTTATTCATTCTTGAGGATTTAGTGATGACATTGAAAGTAAACATGATTGTGCAAGGCATAAATTAAACATGGATGCAAGTTTATTTTATTTCTTTACTAGATCTCCTTCAAGACTTTAAAAGAATTATAATTTCAACCCAATATATATCTTAGCAAGACAAAGTGAGCTTTAAAGATTTCATTATTAAGCTATCCTAGAACTTTCTTAGGCCTTGGGGTCGAAATCAAATGGCAAGAAAAGGAGAAGTTCAAGAGTCATCTAGAAATGAAAAATTGTTAAACATCATTAAAAACAAAGCTTAACAAGAAATGAAACATAAGTGTCAATATATTTTTCAAGTTCTAAACTCAAGACTTTTATCATAAAAACATAGTTGCTTCAAAACTTTGAAAACTAATGAAACCTTCAAGTTTTAGAGGTCTATCTTGTGAAGGCTTTGCAACCAACACTCAAGAACCTCATCATCAAACCATGGTCTCATCATTACAAAGGCCACAAGGCCAAAATATACAAGAAGAAAAAGAGAAGGAAAACTGAAATCTAAAGCAAGAAGAAAGTACATAAAATCATCATTTTCAACCAAGAACAACACTTATCAATACTTGAAATTAAGCTTAAAAACAACTCCCTACCTAATTTTATTTGAAGGAAAGGAAGAGAACTTGGTTTCTTTGAGTGAAATAAAAGAAAATCTCCTTGAAAAATTGATGCTAAAGTTTCAGCCAAGGGAGGAAAAAAGAGAGCTTTTGGTGTTTGTAAAAACTAGAAATGTGTAACTATGATTCAAGGTTTCTAACACTCCAAGTATGCCTATTTATAGAAGAATTCAAGCTCATAAATGGACAAGAGGAAGAGGCATTATTGGCATATTTTTCATGGGGAACAAAGGGAGGAAAATCATTTTTTGTTTAAGGCATGTTTTATGCCATGTTTTAAGGAATTTTTGGCTTTTTCTTTACATGAAGCTTTGTGCCAAATTTGACAAATTTTCTGATGCATTTTGGCACCAATAATTCGGCCATTTGCAGCCCATGGAAGAGAAATTTGTGTGTTCCATGTATTATTTAGGTGTAGGTAAGGTATCTTTGCAAATTAGAGAATTTGCAATTAAGGGCTTAGGTGAATTAGTAAGCAATTTGAGTGTTTTTAAGCAATTTTGAGTTCTAATCAATCTAAATAAATAATTTTGACTCTAGATTAATAATTAGAATCTAATAACCTTTAATTTGAGCCTAATATTGCTTAAGTTTCGCTATACGAATCAAAAATCTCAAAATTTGCAAAACTACACAAAGACAGGGACAAAATGGTAATTTTACTTAAAAATTGCCCGGACCATACCGACTTAACCAATGGTCAATCATGGCTTAAAAACATCTTTTAAAACATTTTAGTGAGGTTCGGGCTCTAGCGGCACGCAATTGAATTAAACGCCGTAGGGGCGTTTTGGTCATTTCGCGTCGAAGCTCAAAATTAGAATTCTTCTCCTCTATTAACACACATAACACAAACAATCCCTTATTATCATCAAAACATCCCCTTGAGGACGGGTGGGGCCCACGATCCTCATTCTCTGAGTAAAATAACCTCGGGGCATTTTGGTCATTTTACACGTACAGAAATTCGGGTTTGCAACTCTCGCACGAATTACTTCTAACCTTTCTTCTAATGTTATATTCCTTTATTGAGGATTGTTTGGTCTCAAATTTTATGTAAGAATTATCTAGAGTAATTTGGTAATTTCTAACAATAGTAAAATTCAGGCGTTACATCGATGGCCTATAGAGATCGCAAGGTTACTATTTATACCCCTGAAATTTTTTTTAACTCGTCCATTGGGCTGTCCTCATCATTGCTAAAACTGCAGATTTTTTAAATTCTCACTAATAAAGCTCAAATCAATTTTTAAATAATTTTCGGGTTTTACATCTTTTACTTTCAGTACTTAATTTATTTTTGTTGTGAGATTCTTAAACGTCTTTAAATCAATTTCTAAGCTTTCTAAGTTATCAATACTTTAGAAAGTAACTTTCTAGACTTCTAACACTTGTTTTTCTATTGCCTTCAAGTGAAAATCACTTGATAGATTTTGTTTAGTTTTAGAAAAGAAAAGAGAATTTAGAAGCATGATTCAATCTTATTTCTCATGCTACTTTCTACTTACAAAGACCAATGGAACAATTCTCCAGAAAATGGTAAAACCAAAACTAAAAATCACACCTTTGCAAGAAAATGAGAAGGAGTACAGCAAAAACCCAAAGCCATAAAGGAACACAGTAGTTTGAGAAATGATTGTAATAAATGGAAAACACAAAGCTTCAAGACGGAAGGAAGGCGGTCTTTCTCTCAAAAAAGCAAAAGTGAGGGAAGGAATATCACTCGCTAAGGAAGCAAGAGAAATCAGCAATCCAATGGCCCTCATAAGTTCCCACTACTAAAGATCAATCATAGTCACCCGTGAAATCAATGGCACATGACAATTGTAGTAAAAAGGAAGGATCCAACACTTGAAATTCAAAGATGTCATTCCATATTTAATGTGTGCACTCAATGAAGCGCCACATGGAGACACACATTCTCCAAGTAACCATCACAAGAAAAGAAGCATCTCAAAGTAGACATCGAACAAAAAGCTCAGGATAAGCCAAGTTTGAGCTTACAAGAAGAGCTTAATAGAGCAATGACCAATAGGTCGATTCACAAGATTAAGCTCATAAGCTTGGATTATTCCCTCTGTAACACCCTAATATAACCCAACACGCCTAGGATGTATTCAAGTTAACTATTAGTTATTACTCTTTTATTTCAGTTCTTAACTTTAAGATTTGTAAAATACTTAGCAAAATATTGGTAAATTTTTTTGAACTTTAAAATCAAAACGTGAGCCAGGCATACATAAATAAATTACGTCATTCGTTCTACATATAAGAAGAAAAGAAGTAGAAAGCATTATAGGCATACATGAATTACAAATGAAACACAAAATCATGAGTAGAAACATATCATCATAGATTCATATGTGTATTAGTAATATCAAGCGTTTCTTTTGCACACCAAAATATACATATATTATATAGTAGCATCCTACCCACCAACAAAGGTTGTGTTAAGTACAATCATCCACAGAAATCATGAAAGAAAAGTGGAATACTAGTTAGCTAAGACCTTTCATCCCTGCTACTCTTACTGGGTACGCCTAGATAGATAACCTCTAAATCAAAAAGGCAAAAGAAGGCTATCCTAATCCATGAAATATGCGCAGGCGCTTCGAGGTCCGCTACCAACTCCAACTGCGCCTTTAGGAAGGAGGAAGGTAACCAATCCATCGAGCCAGCTCATCGAGTGTGGCAAGATGGTGGGTGGGTCGAGCATGGGCACCTCTAGGTCGGGTGGCTCCTTCATGGACAGACGTGACTCCTCTCATTGGCTACATAATAGTAGCCTCTCCATCACTACCACCTCCCAGGCACCATAGGGACGATGAGGGAGAACCAGAAGAAAGCTGAGTGGGTGAATCCTCTGAGGGGTTTGGCCATGGCTTGAGCGAGGTGGCGAATGTGGCATGTAGTCGGGAAATCATGACAGCGACGAGGAGGGTGGGTATAATGAATCTACTCCCCACGCGGACAAGCACGCTCAAATATGAGGTCATCCGTAAATGGGGTAGCGGTAGAGAATATGAGTGGTAACCAGGTGTGCAAAAGGGCGCTCCATGAATACAATAAGGCGAACAACACATCGACCAACGAAGTGATAAGTCTAGTGAGCGATGTTGAAGTGCATCTCCCAGGTGGGAGCATCAATGTAGATCACGAAGGTCGCCATCTACCCTCTGAAGACGAGATGGAAAGAAAGAAGAAGGGATGGGAAACTTATATAAGAATCTCAGTAGGGTTTTTGCCTCCTAACAGGTGTCATCATCTACATCCTAAACCTCGGTTTCATTACGAAATTAACGAGCATATATACTTAGGGTTCATTTATTAAGTTCTAAATACGTTATCCGAGGCCCGTACACTTTAGCATGAACCTTAATGCATGAATGCAACATACAAAGTCATAAATATATGTTGATGCCATAAGCAAGATATCATAGAATCATATTAAATAGGCATGATATAGAGAATGTAAAATTCTTCTAACATGGTCTTCCATCATTATTCTTTTAGGTGACTTAAATTTCTTATTCTCTTTTCCTTAAGGGCCACCCTAATACTCTCCCCTTTTGAGAGTTCTAGGTTATGAGCCCATACCTAACTAGTCGTCATTAGTCTATACTTATCATCTTGATAAGCTAATTCCTAACTCTCAGAGTGAGGGATAGGGGGCATAGGATCACCTTTCATAACCATTAAATCCTAGAGTCTAAAGGGTCCTTATTGGATCATCTTCTAACCATTAATTCCTGGAGTCTAGAGGTTTTCCATGTGTCTTATGTCACCTATTATCTCAATATGTTATTTATGAGCATGTAATCATAATTTATCATCTAACATATCATGCTCATAATTCTCATAGATCATGAAATCTTAATCATTTACTCATAATCTCATCATGCCATAAAATCATCATATCATTGATCACATAAACATGCATCACATCTTTTTGTATATATCCACAAGCATAATATCAACCGTTATCTTATGGCAGTAAACATGCTCCTACCCAGGATGCCAAAAATCAAGAACCGGACTAAGCTAATACATATGTTATGCTTAACAAGATATATACATATAACATACTAGGGAACATCATTCACATAACTCAAAACTTGAGCATATAGAGTCACCAATCCACTTTATCTTGCTTAGAACACACTTGTACATTTGGGGTCCTGGTAATCAATTATATGTTCTGGTAATTGATTACCAGAATCAAAAACTTGTTTCAGGCACAAAGAGCGTCCTGGTAATCGATTACATAGGCTGGTAATCAATTATCAGAACCAAAAACATACAAATCATCCTGGTAATCGATTACATAGGCTAGTAATCGATTACCAGAATCTTGAATTTTGGAAAACCAAAGTTTTAACACAATACAGGTTGCTCTTTCATTCCAAGCCCATTTCAAAGCATCTTTTTAACATTCCTCTTGAAATCATACTCACATTCCCACAAAACAAACAAGCTCTTCACTAAAGTTTTGTATGTCATAGAAGCAAGGTTCAAACCTCAAAAAAGAATAAAACCAATGTTAGATTATGACCAAAAATACACTCAATAGCCATGATCAAGAGGTCCATTTTAAGATACAAGGGCAAGTCCTTGAGCTCTAGGGAATTAGGTGATGACAAGAATCTTAAACATGCTATGCAATCTTATTTTTAGTCTTTTGTTATTATAAGGTGATGACTTGGAAATATAAATATGATGTGCAAAGCTTAAAATATAAATATGGGGATGCAAGATTATTTTTAAGTCTTTAAAGCTTAGGTGATAACTTGAAACATAAACATGAAATGCAAGACTTGAAATTTAAACATGAAAATGCATGTCCTTTTCTTTAGTCTTCAAGATTTAAGGTGATGACTTGGAAATAAACATGATATGCAAGGCATTGAAACATAAACATGATATGCAAGAGCTTGAAATATAAACATGATGCAAGTCTATTTTCATATCTTGCTAGAGCTCATTTCAAGACTTTAAAGAATCAAACTCTCAACCTCAATCAATCTTAACGAAATGGAAATAAGCTTTAGAGTCCTTTAACACCATGGTTCCAAGAATCTCATCTCTTGGACTCACCATCAAGCTCAAAGAAAAACCAATAAACCATCAAGCTCAAAGAAAAACCAATAAAGACAACCAACAACAATCCATTTTTCATACTCTTGTGAGACCAAATAAAAAAATAAATCAAGCCTTTGGCTTTAAAGGTCAAACACATGATAGTTTCATAACCAACATCAAGACCTTCATCATCAAGCCATGGTCTCAAACATCGAAGAAAGATAAAAATATTTCAAAGGAACCAACAAGTATTCTACAACCATCATTCTTTAAAACCAAAAATAAATCAATCATTGGGTTCTAGAGGTCAAGCACATGATGGTTTCACAACTAACATCAAGATCTCTCATCATCAACCCATAGTTTTTGAGTAACAACCAATCAAGAAATCAAAAATAAGAGAAAAGAAAAAGAAGAGAAACTTGTCCATCAAACCAACATCAAATCCGAAAAAGGCACAAGAAAAAGAGGAAGAACTCAAAGAAAGAAATCCCTACCAAGGTTGTTTCTTTTGTTGAAAATGAGGAAGCTTGATCTTGGATTGGAAAGGTTATGTATTTGAGAGTTGATCTAAGGTGGAGGTGTAGTGGTTTGAGATTGAGAGCAGGTTGACAATGGATGTGGAAGAGGAAGAAGAGAAAGCTTCATTGAGAGGATTTAAGAGCACTTTTTTGACACCAAGCTTTGGCCAAAAAATGAGTGGTAAGAATGAGTTTTTTGTAAGTGTGTAAGTGTTAGAAAAATGAAATATGAGAGGGAAATAGGGGAGGGAATGCCTTGGCCTTCCTTGGCTCCTTGGGGGAAATTTCTAATTTTTTATGTGGGTTAGGACTTGGTTTAGAGGCAGATTTGATTAAAGAATTGGTTAGGAATTGATAATTAGGTGTTTGGGTTAGTAACAAAGTGTTTAAGGCCTTTCAAGACATGATTAAGGAGTGGTCTTGCACACTTGTTTGAATTAACCTCAATTAGTTTGAAATTCAAACTCCAACACATTTCCTAAAATTAGGGGAATGGAGAGAGAAATTACTATTTGGTCACATGACATAATGTCTTGGATTTAATAAGGAAATTTAAACTTCCTTAAACAAACTTAAGCCTTAATTAACCTCACATAAATAATTTGACTCAAAATTACTAGATAAAATTAATTTATCTTTAATTAGAGCCTAATATTGCCTATATTTCTAATCATTTAATTAAGCTCATTTAGCACTAGTTCGAGGCAAAACCATAAATTCATACAAGAACTCCAGGGACCACCCAAACTTTCTAGATATCATGCAACACTTACAATTAACATTTCGAACTCCCAAGTGATCGCATGTTCAGCCATCACTTAATCCCGTGTTAAATTACCTTAGGGATACTTTAGTAATTTTGTGCATGGGAAAAACCAGGAAGTTGAAATCTTCATCTCTAACACATCCATAACACATTTAATCCCCTTCAAACATTAACTAACCCCTTGAGGATAGCCTGACTGGCCGACTTTGGTTTCTGGCAAAAATGACCTCAAGGGCATTTTGATCATTTTGGTACACGAGAAAATTCAGCGTTACACCTCTGGTAAATCAATGACTAATAGGTCGGTTCACAAGATTCGAGTTGCATAAGCTCGGATTATTCCCTCTAGTATCAAACCAAGCTTAGGGACTGTGTATTGAGCCGTATCTCGGTCAACTTATAAGTTGGAATTCATTTATAAGGCCTAGCTCAAGATCTAGCCAAGCTTATGAGTAAGAACCCATAGCTAGCTTGGATCACAAATAATTGACAACTAGACATCCTCCAACTAAGGGACCTCAGAAGATAACCAGGAACAACCAAGGGAGAGATCTTCTTCTAGGATATCTTAAGAGATAATTTGTTACAGTAAGACTAGGGGATAAACCTAACAAACTCCTCTATATAAGAACATATCTTGCTCATAAACAAGTAACATCTTAATTATTACTTTCTCAGTTAGACCTTTTTGACTTGATCATCGGAGTCTTGCAAGTCCCCCACACTCGGTGTTGGAAGCTCAAAGGACTACTAACCATTGCTAAGATCCGTCAGGACTGTACACCACTAAATAGGTCAGAACACAATTATTATCTTATAAAAACATTAAAAGTTAATTTAATATTTATATCAAAATATATATTTAACACATAATTTATATATACTTATAATATTTAGTGGTAAGATAAAAATCTAATCAACATCCAATAGTTTGAGATTAAATTAATTATCTATTATTACTCTAATAATAAATTTATAAAAATATATATTATGGAAATTTTTTAAAAAAGAAAAATGTAAAGAAGTTAAACCACTAAATATTAAAAAGATTAATTTTAAGGTATTAATAATAATAAGTTTGAATAGTATATTGAAATAACAATAAATTATTAGTTTTATTATTAGATAAAGGAAATAATTTTAGGACATTTAAACAAATGTTTATGTGAATGGGAGTGGTATTAGACCATTGAGGATTGGAATAGCCACTCCAAATCTTATTTCTTCCAAGAACCTAGGAGTGGCTATTGCCACTCCCATGTGTCTATTGACACTCCACATTTATTCTATCTCTTTGTGCTATCCCTAATACACCCTTAAGCTTATTTTAATAGTTAGAGCATTTTTATTTTCAAAACTAAATTGAAAATTGTGTATCAGAATCTCAATTATTTATTATCATCCCTTATTTATTATTTTTATATGTGATATTTCTAAAAGTCTTTAATTATATTAAAAACCTATTTTATATGTATAAAATATTACTACTTTGATATTTTAAATTTATATTTAATAAATTTACTAATTAATATTAAACATAAAATTTAAATATAATTAAACTTATAGCATAACATGAAAAAAGTTCCTAACTTAAATATGATGTTTAACTTTAATTAAAAAGCATAGTAATATCAAATTCAAATAACTTGCAATATTTAATCAAATATAAAATATAATACCTTTTTCAAGTCATACTTGTGCACAAATAATACAGATAAAAAAAATTCATAAAAAATCTTCAAACGATATCTACTATTATGATACCATAAAAAAAAAAAACCTTTTACTGAGCAGTACAAATAGTATTAAAATCCAACAATAAATACTATACATACACTATAGAATTAAAACCAAACCTCATCACAATTTGGACTTCTCCAGAATGTGCCTCGGCTTTTGAAACTAACAGATGGTAGCTTTCACACATCTATCTGTTTTTTATAATTATATTTAATTAAATTTGAAAGTTATTTGAATTTTATTTTATTACACTTCTTAATTCAATTTAAACTCTATATTTAAGTTAGGAAATTTTTATATTATTCTAAAAGTTGAATTGTAATTAATTTTTATATTTAATATTAATTAATAAAATTATTAAATATAAATTTAAAATATTTGTTCAAATATCAGTTGACATACGATACTAGGAGAAGCAGTGCGTGATTATTGCTATATGATACTCTTGATCATTATTTGAAGTAATATTTTTCTAGGTTCAAGATCTGGTAGTGGTACTTGGTAGCCTTCTTCTTGTAATGTTTTGGCTTTACTTTATATGTTTTGGCTCCATCAGGTTTGACCTTTATTAATTATTAAAAAAATTAAAATATCATAATAGTAATATATTATAAATATAAAATAAGTTTTTAATTAAAGATGTTTAGAAATATCATAAATAAAAATAATAAATAAGAAATGATAATAAATAATTGATATTCTAATACAGAATTCTCAATTTAATTTTAAAAATAAAAAAGGCTCTAACAATCGAAATAAGCTTAAGGATATATTAGAAATAGTGTAAATAAAGATAATAAATATGGAATAGCAATAAACAAATTAGAGTGAGACCTAATGATTCCAGTAAAAACCATCACAATAACAAACTCACAATTTCTTTCCTATTTTTAGACAACCGATATCCCCCATTGAAATCCTCTCTCCTTTTTGGGATCATCATTGAAACCCCATCTTATATAATTGAACTTCGATCCCATCCAAACCTCTATCCCTGTTTCTCAAAAGTTTTACCCATATTTCTCGTTACAAGGAAAATTAACCACCAACTATCAACCATGGGTTCTCAAAACGGCAGGGTGAAGCTCAATGTGGGAGGCAGAGTCTTCGAAACAACCTCAATGACCCTCGCCAACGCAGGCCGCAACTCCATGCTTGGCGCAATGTTCGACGCCATCTGGAACCTCCCGTCACCAGAAAACAACGACGGCCATCACCACTTCCTTGACCGCAACCCGACTGCTTCGCCGTCATCCTATAGTTCCTTCGCACCGGCGAGCTCTACATCCCGGCGAACCTCCCCGAGAAGCTCCTCTACAGGGAGGCCCTCTACTACGGTCTCCTTGACAGCATCCGCGCCGCCAAGTGGGGACCCTTTGACGGAAACCGCCTCAAGCCCTCCCGCTCCCTCGCCTGTCCCTCCCTCGCCTGCCGCCCTACAGATACAATGATTTCATCCGTGGGGGGCCTGAAGGTGGCTGCTGCGTAGCGCATGGCTGCATGGTCTGCGTTTTCGACTGGATGATGGACGAACAACCTCCCATCAACCTCGACTACCAGCTGGTCAAAGACGTTGGCTGGGTTGACGCTGGCAACGTCATCGTTGGCGTGAGCGTTCGCCCCAACGGCGGCAGCGGCATGGGGCTCTTCAATTGCTCAACCGGAGAGCTTCGTAACAAGTTTGAGGTGTGCCACGAGGGCCAGGTGAGGAGCTACACTGCTGGAGCGTTGTGCTTCGATAGGGATAACAAGGTTATGTCGAGCTGCAAAGGGGGAAGCAGCAATGAGGATGGGGTTGGAGTGTGGGATCTGGAGACTGGGGAGCATGTTGATTTCTTCTATGAGCCTAATGAATGGTCCCTTGCGGATGCTAGAAAGCTTCAGTGGTTGGACAGTTGCAACAGTTTGCTTGTGGCCTCTTTTCATAACCCTCGTATCGAGGAAAGCTGTTACATTAGCCTCTTGGATTTTAGGGACAAGAGTATGGTGTGGTCTTGGTCCAATAGGGTGCGGCATAAGCGCCACAGGCGGATTCATGACGTTTTGGCCATTGACGACAATAGGTCCGTTTGCGTAACGGATTCGCATGGGGATTTGGGGATCTTGGATTTGAGAAGCACGACTACTACTGATTCAGACTCGGGCATAAAGTGGTTCGCTAGCGAGAAATATAATCGGTACGGCCAAACACCCAAGTACCCCAAGCTGGCATTGCATGGAGGGCAACTCTTCTCTTTGCTCGGAGATTGCATTTCGATTATGTGTGTTTCCAACTGGGTTTTGACCTCCATGCTTCAGAGAAGCAAGACAGACAGAATACGCGACATTTCCATTGGTGGGGATAGGCTCTTTGCTCTTCACGAAGAGGAAAATGTTTTTGACATATGGGAAACTCCAACTTCTTCAATTATTTGATTCTTTATAGGCATGCATTATCATTGTTCCTTCCTTTGTCTACTACGCCCACATTCCTTCAACAACAATGATATTCCAACACTCATATATCCCAAACATTCAAATACCTTACACAAAATATATAGAGTCCATTACTTATTTTTTTCTCTCAATTTCTTGTCCCTCCATCACTCCTCTCACATCATGTAAATGTCTACACCCATTTGGGGTGTTGAAAAAACATTTCCCCATTCCTTCATGAGAAATATTCTTTCGTAAACTTTAATAGACGTCCAACATAGCTACTTTTATTTTTACTCTTTCATGTATGTTTACATTTTTTTCTCCCTCCCTTAAGAATCATGGGTTTCCAGATGTAAGGGTTCAAATATCACAATCTATTTTGTTATCATATTATATATTATATCATATTATATATATAATTTTAAAATCAGATTTTATAAGAGAGGAAATGAATGACTTGTCATTCAACCATAGTTTTTATTTTCTGCCCATGAAAAACCAATAAATAAAGCAATTAATTTAGTAATAATAATTGACAATTAAAAACTCTAATCCCACTCAATAAATGTAAAATGCATAATAATTGACAATTAAAAATTACAATCTCGCTTAATAAATGCAAAATGCTAATCAAATAATTATAATTGCATCAAATAATTAAAACTGCCAATCAAACTCATTGAATATGAAATGCTAATAAAATAATTATAATTGTCAATCAAACAATTATGTTATCATCCATGAAAGTTTTAGGAAGATATCCCACATAAGTAAGCAAATCTACAATCTCTAATCTATAATAATATTAATATTCCAGACTCCTATGAAAGAAAGTTTTCTAAGTGTCTCAACAAGGATGATTTAAGGCACACAGTTTTAAGAAGTTAATTATTAATTATTAATTTTTTAAAAAAATAAAACTGACAATTATTATACATTATTATAATATCATTGACAATCATCAGTATTTACTAGCAAGATTACACTACAAAAATTAAATATCTTTAAAACTTATCGGTATTTAATCAAACATTTAAATAATAAACATAATAATTTATATATTTTGAATTTCATCAAACCTTTCTATATTTTTAATTTTTTAAATCTTTTATCTATTATTGATTTAAAAAAATATGGATCATAAGTAAATAGATAAAAACATAAAAGGAGAGACAAGCTAAAAAATATTGCACAAGCTAAATGATGTAAAATAATAATAATAATAATAATAATAATAATAATTGTAGCTAACAAGCATTCCTCATCACACAAAACGTAGCAACCCTTTTTTAGGAATTGGAAACTACCGCCTTCTCTCGCCTTCCTTTTGTAACACCCTAATATTTAACCCAACCCGCCTAGGACGTATTGCGATTAATTATTAGTTATTACTCTTTTGATTCATTCTTTTAAATTCACTTTATCAAAATACTTAACGGAAGATATGAGTAAAATTTTTCTTTTTGAAACAAAAACAAAACATGAGCCATATGCGCGCGTGCTATCTAAACTGAATGCTAAGAGCCATCAAAGTAAACGAGAAACATGCACGTACACAACATTCATGACATATAACAAGCTTTATATTATATAGCATGAAATAACATAGTTCTTAATACACAGAAATTAAAACGGACGGAGTCACACCCATAGTGGGCTGAGCTTCCAATACATAACCAATAAAAACGTAAATACATGAATCTCAAAATACTAGATAACGCTCCCGTCTCCCTCCCTCAGCCTAAGAGTGCTCCACCAAAAGTCATCCCCATCAAAAGATGCAGCAAAAAGGGAATCCTCGTGACAACTTCACTCAGGAGGGATACGATTTACCGGCAAGGCTGGTCCTCCTCCGGGGTGGTGTACCCAATGAATTGGGCGAGCTCCTTGGGCGTATGCAGGCGGAAAGGGGGACGAACATAACCTCCTTGATGTGGACGCATCTCTAGACGTCATGCTAGCCTCCGCGTGTCACCGTGTCCTCACTGCCCTTCCCGGTGTCCATGAGGGTCGTGGGGGCAGATTTTTCTAAGTATATATGAGTGGGGGAGTCCTCAAATGGGTCAGTCTTGAATACCTCGAACAAGGAACATACTCGCGGTAGTCGCACACCGCCAAAGTTGAAGGGCGAGCACGATGAGTCTTCTCATTCAGGGGTCGAGTACGCTCGAAAATCAAATCATCACCATAGGGGGAAGTAGGGTAAACCGGAAGCTGGAAACTGGATAAGCGAAGGGGCATCCCATGTATGCAAAAATGCGTATAGCATAATGACCCTCAAAATGGTAGGAGTGCTGGTTCGGATCGTAGTGCACCTCTCACACTGGTATGTCAACGAAGATCACGAACATGGCCATGGTCCTCTGAAGACGTGATGGAAAGAAAGAAAGATAGAAGGGGTGAAAATCTTAATAAAGAAACTCAGGGAAACCTCTTATCCTAGTGTCATCGTCTACGTCCTCAGGAACCTCGGTTTTCTAAAGAAAGTGAACATGCACAAGGTTCAATTTTAAAGTTCTAAAGTGTAATTTTTACCTAAGCCCATTCCTTTTTAATATGCGTCTTGGTCATGAATACAGCATACTTCATTATGAAATGCATGTTCATGCAATGATCAAGAAATAAGTTAGAACACATAATCATGGCAACACATTTCAACATAACTTATTTTAGGTGACTTAATCTTCTCATTTTCTTTTTTCCTAGGGGCCACCCTAATACTCTCCCTTTTGAGAGTTCTAGGTTATGAGCTCATACCTCACTAGTCGTCACTAGCGTAACCTTATCCCTTTTGATAAGTTGAATTCCTGACTTCAAGAGTGCGAGTTAGGGGGCAAAAATCACCTTTTCATCACCTATAGTTTGATGAGTCCAAAGGATCATTTTCTGATGTTTTAAGTCACCTTAAATCTTAGCATGTTATATCAAGATGCAATACATAATGCATAAATATCATAGCTCTCCATATTTCTAGCATAAGTGTTTCCAAAAGGAACTATAACACGCAAATGATGGATTCTATCTTTAGAGATCAAGTACTCACATAGCATCAAATATCACATGAATTCATCATCTCAAATTATCAACACATAAAGTCATTCTATCATACTTAAAGCACATATTTTTGCACATTTGGGTTCTGGTAATTGATTACATACGATGGTAATCGATTACCAGAATCAAAAACTTATTCCTGACTCAAAAAGATGGCCTCTTAATCGATTACTTGGGCTTGGTAATTGATTACCAGGACCTATATCTTATCCTAGGTACGAGGAACATCTTGGTAATTGATTACACAGAATGGTAATCAATTACTAAAGCCAAAAACTTTTCCGAAAAATGAAGAACATCATGGCAATCGATTACATAAACTGGTAATCGATTACAGGAGTTAAACTGGTTTTGGACATGAGGAACAGCCTTGGTAATCGATTACATTATCTTGGTAATGATTTAGAACCTAAAATCCTTCAAATAACCATTCTGGTAATCGATTACATAAGCTGGTAATCGATACCAGAACCTAAATTTGAGAAATCATGGTTCTTAACATATTCTAAGCTACTTTAACACCTTCAGACCACTTAAAACATCTTTCCAACATTCCTTTGAAAACACCTTCACATTTTTACAAATCAAGACCAACATTGTATCATGACTACGGCACATCCACTAGCCATGGTTAAAATTTCCATTTGGGGATACCAGGGTAAGTCTTTTTGAGCTCTAGGAGTTTAAGTGATGACATAAAGATAGACATGCTATGCAAGCTTTATTTTAGATCTTTACCATTATTAGGTGATGACTTGAAACTTAAATATGCTAGACAGGAAATGTAAATATGAATGCAAGTTCAATTCTTTATTTTAGTGCTCTAGGCCCCTTAGAGTATTTACTCTAAATCACATCTCAACTTTCAGGTTGAAATAGGCGGCCTTTGAGTTAATTACTTAGGTGAAACATGAGTGTAAACATAAAATGCAAAACTTAAATATAAACATGCAATGCAAGAACTTGAAATAAAAACATGATGCAAGTTCATTTCTTTATCTTGCTAGAGCTCATTTCAAGACTTTAAAGGATAAACTTTCAAACCCAATCAATCTTATCCAAATGAAAATGAGTTTTAGAGCCTCTTGATACCATGGTTCTATGGACCTCATTTGTCTAGACTCATCATCAAACTCAAGGAAAAACCAACAAAGACAACCAAAAACCTTTTTATTTTCATCATTCTTTTAAAACCAAAGATGAAGCCAACCTTGAACTCTAGAGTCTACACATGGTGGTCTTTACCGCCAACACAAAGATCTCTCATCATCAAGCTATAGTTTTTCAATCATCCATCAACAACAAACCAAAGAGGGAGAAAGAAAAGGAAAAATCAAAACTAAAAAAGAAGAAGAATAAGAAGAGAAGCAACATAACCACATCGTCAAGTAAAAACTCATCCATTTCATGCATCACTAAATCCGAAAACATAAGAGGAAAAATAGAGAAAGAGAACTCAAAACAACTCCCTACCAAGTTGTGTTCCTTGCTCGAAGAGAGAAAGCTTTGATCTTGCAAGGGAATGGCTATGTGTTTAAGTGGAAGGCTTATGGTGTTTGTGTTTAGGAAATGGTAGGGATGATGACTCTTTGAAAAGATGAAGAAAGAGTAGAAGAAGAATTCAAAGAAAGGAAACTTTGAAGCTTTGCACAAGTGAGCAAATGTTTGCAAGCTTTCTTGGATGAATATTTATAGAAGAATGAAACACAATGGTGGTGCAAAAAGGGGAGGAAGGCCGATGGTTCTTGGGGAGAGAAGAGAGAAAAATATCTCTTTGATAGATATGGGTTTGAGGTATGGCTAGGTATGGGTTGAAGCATGGTCTAAGGTATGGCTTAGAGCATGGTTCTTTTGTGTGTAAATTAATCAACATGTGGTGAATTAGGGGGAGTGGCATTCGGCCATGCCATGCAGCCAAGGGAACGATTATGTCATCTAATTATGGTTTAGGGGTGTGTTTGAGTGTATCTTTGATTAGGCTTTTGATTAGGAGTTTGTAAGTAAGTGTTTAAGTAAGGTAATGGATAGTTAAGGATATCAATATATGATTAAGGAGTTGGTCTTGCTTCGTTAGTGAAATAAAACTCATTTTATATAAAAATCATTCACAAACACAATTCCTTGATTTAAGGAATTGAAGAGAGAAAATACTATATTCAAGATTCCATGACATGAAATCTTGATTTTTAAGTCAAAGATTAAAGTGTATCTAAGCAATCTTAAGTTCTAATTAATCTTAATAAATTATTTTGACTCTAGATTAATAATTAGAATCTACTAATCTTTAATTAGAGTCTAATATTGCTTAGATTTTGTTAATCGTGTCATTAGGCCCAAATGGACTTAGCCGAGGGCAAAATGGTAATTTTTGGCAAAAACCTCCCAAGGCTACCTGGGCTTAACCCTTGCAAAACATTACTTAAAAATATCATTTAAAACCTTTGGGTGAAGTCCAGGTTCAATCGGCACTTCATTCATTACTCTATAGGGACGTTTTGGTAATTTTGCGTATTTTGAACTAAAAAATGAGATTCTTCTGTCTATTAACACACATAACACATATAATCCCCTATCATTATCAAAACGTCCCTCGAAGATGGCTAGGACCGGCGATCCTTATTTTCCGGTAAAATGACTCAGGGCATTTTGGTCACTTGTACACGGGAAAATCCTGTACACCTTTTATAGAAAACTATCGGCCAAGCCAAAATGCCTTCCTCTTTGAATCGCCACCTTCCTGACTTTCCTCCTTAGACTCTAAAACATGTTAGCCCAAACACTTGCAGCCCAAACTCAGAAATGGGAAGAGGAAAACAAAGGAAAAACTTTAGCCCCAAAAAGCGAAAACAAATAAAAAGAAAGGCCTAAACATACCCAGCCTCACATTAGTCCACATGAAAAGAATAAAAACTTTGACCCTAAAAATAACAAAGACATAATTTGACCTAAGCAAAAAAACATCCCTAAACCTAATCCACTAAACCTAAGTTGCTGCAACATAACAAGGAGGGGAAAGGCAATGCAGTGGTGGCAAACACGGACAATGAAAGGGAGGCTCACCCGGCGCTCGATGGGGAAGGTGGTGACATGGCTGGCTTCGAGTGCTCATGGTGGTGGAGGAGCTTGTCGCGAACGCTACGCAATGCAGGCAACACAGAAGGCACGGCGCAAGGGCGCCATTCACAATGGTTTTAAGGCTACTACCGTGCTTTTCTTGGCAACGGGCGACCGACTTCATGGTGGACAACATGGTTACTCCTGATAGCCTTTGCGGAGTCTAACGATGGTAGTGGTGGCTTTTCATGGCGAGGCAAAAGTTGCGACAATGCTTCAAGGGTGGGTAGTGGTGTGCTTCATGATGCCTGCATGGGTTAAGGGAGGGAGATTTACCAGCTTTATATGGTGACGATTGATGGTGTAGATTGTTTAGGTGTGGCTCTCCGCCCACCACGCCTTCCTCCAAAACGTAACATTGTTTTGATTTTGATTTGCAATGCCTAATTAGTGTTTTGATTATTCAGTCTTGATTTCAATAATACTAATGATTTTGATTTGTGATGCATAATCAGTATTTTGATTTGCAATATTTCAGTCTTGAACTCTTGATTCAATCTTGATTTATTCTCATTGTTATAATATGATTTATTTAGATTTTAACACCTGATTTATATCTTTATCCAAAATTCTCCTCCTTTATCCAAGAATTTATCCAATTTATTATGATTTTGATTTGTTCTAATTTATTATGATTTTGATTCATGTGAATTAATATAATTTATTCTCAACAATTACCTGATATATCTCGTATAAACACGGGTTCTCTGAATCTTATTTCTTCCAAGAACCTAATGATTCCGGTAAAAACCATCGCAATAACAACCTCACAATTTCTTTTCTATTTTTAGACAACTGATATACACCATTGAAATCCTCCCTCCTTTTTCGGGATCATCATTGAAACCCCATCTTATATAATTGAACTTCGATCCCGTCTAAACCTCTATCTCTGTGCTTCTCAAAAGTTGCACCCATATTTCTCGTTACAAGGAAAATTAACCACCAACTACCAACCATGGGTTCTCAAAACGGCAGGGTGAAGCTCAATGTGGGAGGCAGAGTCTTCGAAACAACCTCAATGACCCTCGCCAACGCGGGCCGCAACTCCATGCTCGGCGCAATGTTCGACGCCACCTGGAACCTCCCGTCACCAGAAAACAACGACGGTCATCACCACTTCCTTGACCGCAACCCCGACTGCTTCGCCGTCATCCTAGACTTCCTTCGCACCGGCGAGCTCTAC
This sequence comes from Dalbergia oliveri, assembly GCA_030441495.1. Lineage (NCBI taxonomy): Eukaryota > Viridiplantae > Streptophyta > Magnoliopsida > Fabales > Fabaceae > Dalbergia > Dalbergia oliveri. The sequence goes on from JAMLFY010000010.1 coordinate 4,424,388, forward strand.
ATCCCGGCGAACCTCCCCGAGAAGCTCCTCTAGGGAGGCCCTCTACTACGGTCTACTTGACAGCATCCGCGCCGCCAAGTGGGGCCCCTTTGACCGAAACAGCCCGAAGCTCTCCCGCTCCCTCCCCTGTCACTCTCGCCTCGCCGCCCCCGCTGCTACGATGATTTCATCCGACGGGGCCCCGAAGGTGGCTGCTGCGTAGCGCATGGCTTAATGGTCAGCATCTTCGACTGGATGATGGACGAGCACCCTCCCATCAACCTCGACTGCCAGCTAGTCAACGACATTGGCTGGGTTGACGTTGGCAACGTCATCGTTGGCATGAGAGTTCGCCCCAACGGCGGCAGCTGCATGGGGCTCTTCAATTGCTCAACCGGAGAGCTTCGCAACAAGTTTGAGGTGTGTCACGAGGGCCAGGTGAGGAGCTACACTGCTGGAGCGTTGTGCTTCGATAGGGATAACAAGGTCATGTCGAGCTGCAAAGGGGGGAGCAGCAATGAGGATGGTGTTGGAGTGTTGGAGTGTGGGATCTGGAGACTGGGGAGCATGTTGATTTCTTCTATGAGCCTAATGAATGGTCCCTTCGGGATGCTAGAAAGCTTCAGTGGTTGGACGGTTGCAACAGTTTGCTTGTGGCCTCTTTTCATTTCGATTATTTGGTGAAGCAAAACAGTTACATTAGCCTCTTGGATTTTAGGGACAAGAGTATGGTGTGGTCTTGGTCTGATAGGGTGCGGCTGGTTAAGCGCGGCTACAGGCGGATCCATGACGTTTTGGCCATTGATGACAATAGGTCCGTTTGTGTAGCGGATTGGCATGGGGGTTTGGGGATCTTGGATTTGAGAAGCACGACTACGACTGATTCAGACTATGGCATAAAGTGGTTCGCTAGTGAGAAAGATGAACCGTAGACCGAAAACGCCCACGCCCCAAGCCGGCATTGCATGGAGGGCAACTCTTCTCTTCGCTCGGAGATTGCATTTCCGGTGATCTGTGTTTCCAACTTGGTCTTGACCTCCATGCTTAAGAGGAGCAAGAAAGACTTGATATGCAACATTTCGATTGGTGGGGATAGGCTCTTTGCTCTTCATGAAGAGGAAAATGTTTTTGACATATGGGAAACTCTAACTTCTCCAATTATTTGATTCTTAATAGGCATGCATTGTGTTGTTCTTTCCTTTGTCTGCTATGATGCCCACACCCCTTCAACATCAATTCTATATTCTAACACCCATATATCTCAAACACCCAAATATCCTACTCATAAAATACATGAGGTTTACATTTATTTTTTTCTCAACTCTTCTGTCTCTCTTCATCACTCCTCTCATATCATGTAGGTGTCTACACTCATTTGGGGTGTTGCAAAAACATTTCCCCATTCCTTTCGTAGCCTTAACTTTAATTGATGTCCAACATAGCTACTTTTATTTTTACTCTTTCATGCAATTTTACAATTTTTTTATCCTCTTTCTTAAGAATCATGGGTTTCAAGATGTAAAGATTCAAATATCACAATATGTTTTGTTATTATCGTATATCATATCATATCATCATATCATATATACAATTCTAAAATTAGATTTTGCAAAAAAGGAAATGAATAACTTGTCATTCAACTGTGCTTTTGATTTTTTGCTCCATGAAAAGCCAATAAATGAAGCAATTAATTTAATAATAATAATTGACAAATTAAAAATTATAATCCCACTCAATAAATGTAAAATGCATAATGATTGACAATTAAAAATGATAATATAATCAAATAAATTAGTAAATTAGAGATTAGTATTAAAATATAAATAAATCATATTATAATAAAGAGAATAAATCAAGATTGAATCAATATTGAAATATCACAAATCAAAATACTGATTAGGCATCACAAATCAAAATCATTAGTTTATTGAAATCAAATAATTATAATTGCACATCAAATAATTATAACTGCCAATCAAACTAATTGAATATGAGATGCTAATAAAATAATTATAATTGTCAATCAAATAATTATGACCGTCAATCAAACAATTATATTCTCACCCATGAAAGCTTTAAGAAGATAGGCCACATAAGTAAGCAAATCTATAATCTATAATATAATATTAATATTCTAGACTCCTATGAGGGAAAGTTTTCTAGGTGTCTCAATGGGAATTATTTAGGGCTCAAAATTTTTTAAAAGCTAATTATTAGTTATTAATTATTTTTTAAAAAAATAAAATTACAATTATTACACATTATTATAATATCATTAATAATCATCAGTATTTACTAGTAGGATTGCACTACAAAAATTATCAGCATTTAATTAATTAAACATTTAAATAATAAATATAATAATTTATCTATTTTGAATCTCATCAAACCTTTCTATATTTTTAAAATTTCTTAAATCTTTTATCTATTATTGATAAAAAAAAATATGGATCATAAACAAATAGATAAATATAAAAAGGAGAGACAAGCTAAAAAGCATTACACAAGCTAAATGATGTAAAATAATAATAATAATAATCATAATAATAATTGCAGCTAACAAGCATTCCTCATCACACAAAATGTAGCAACCCCTTTCTTTAGGAATTGCAAAATACTACCTTCCTTTCTAAACCTTTCCTTTTATCCTAAACTATGGCCAAGGCAAAATGCCTTCCTCTATGAGCCGCTGCCTTCCTCCTAAGACTCTAAAACATGTCAACCCAACCACTTGCAGCCCAAACTAAGAAATGGGAAGAGGAAAAATGAAGGAAAATCCTAAAGAGAAAACAAAAACCATAATTACTAAAAGAAAGACAAAAAATTATAAAAATAGGGATTAAACATACCCAGCCCTACATTAGTCCACATGAAAGGAAAAAAAAAACTTTTATCCCAGAAACAACAAAGACATAATTTGACCTAAGTAAAAATACATCCCAAAACCTAATCCAAAAAATCTAAGTTGCTGCAACATAACAAGGAGAAGAGAGGCAATGCAGTGGTGGTAGACATGGACAATGATGAAGAGGCTGCACGATGCACTCTGGTGGGCAAAATGTGGCAGGGCGGCTGCCTTTACGTGCTCATGGTGGTGGAGGCGCTCATCACAGATGCTGCGCAGCAACAAGCAATGCGAAAGGCACTACGCAAGGGCGCCATTTGCAATGGTTTTGAGGCTACTGCTATACTTTCTTGGTAGACGGTGTGGTTGCTGCTATTAGCTTTTGGGAGTCTTGCGGTGGCAACAGTGGCTTGTCATGGTGAGGCGGAGGTTGTGACAGTGCTTCGAGGGTAGGTTGCGGTGTGCTTCATGATGCCTGTGCGGGTTAGGGAAGAGGTTCTGATGGCAACTTTTATATGGTGATGGTTAATGGTGTAGGCTATTCAAGTGTGGCTCTCTGCCCACCACGCTGACTTCCTCCCTAACATAACATTGTCTTGATTTTGATTTGCTACACCTAATCAGTATTTTGATTTGTGATATTTCAGTCTTGATTTCAATAAACTAATGATTTTGATTTGTGATGCCTAATCAGTATTTTGATTTGCGATATTTCAGTCTTGATTCAATCTTGATTTATTCTCTTTATTATAATATGATTTATTTAGATTTTATTACTAATCTCTGATTTACTAATTTATTCTCCAAAATTACTTGATTTATATCTTTATCCAAAATTCTCCTCCTTCATCTAAGAATTTCTTCAATTTATTATGATTTTGATTTTTTTTATTTATTATGATTTTCACTTATGTGAATTAATATGATTTATACTCAATAATTACCTGATATATCTCTTATATCCATAGAGTTCTCTGATTTCCATATTCTATATGCATATCTAGAAATGTAATTGTCTACAAATGATTGTTCTCACGTCTGAAAACAAAAATATTTTCATTCTATTCCCTTGTCTTTGTTGTTTCCTAACTATTTCCTATTTACTACTTTGCCTCGTATGCCATGATGAATCATTGTGACCAACTTGCAAACCATCACACTAGTTTGGGAATGTTGGAGGATTATGGTTTGAATTATTCGCCTTTGGTGTCTTCCTGCTTTCAACAATGCTGAGGTGGTAAATAGCTTGGAAATAGTTTTGATGGATGAGTTTGTAAGCATTTTTATTTTCTTTTATGTTCTTTTTGGCTATAGTTGTCTTTTTAGTGTTATAGATTTGGACACCCCAAAATTTTACCTTTCTTTTTTCTAAATAATTTTTATATTTTGTTTTAGGGTATGACCATTCACGCCACTGTGAAAAATGAATTAATATATAAATTCAAGTAGCTATTGATAGAAGGATCGGTTTATATTATATCCTACTTTATATTAAGCAAAAGTAGTGATTACTTTCAACCACCAAGCATGAGTTTCGATTGAATCTCCAGTTAAGGTATAATATACTACATTTTGACAATAAATTGCTTCCTTTATATAGTTTCAAGCATGTACTGTTCAATGAAATACTTAAAATCGACTCTTAGTTTCTGTATCTAATAGGTAATGAATCATTTAATGCTCTTTAAACTATTTTTTATTTTCTAATTATATACCTCTATATTTAATTTTTGATATTTGATTATGTTTTACATGAGATACTATTGCACTTATAACTATTGTTGGCGGGGAAAGAAAATATGATAGGGATGGAAGAAAAACCAAAATGGTTGTAGTGCAATTAGAAGCAAATAGATAATCTTCTACTATTCAATTTGTTTACTTTTGTTTGGCGACTTTTCAAATAGAAGCCAATTAACAAAATAAATAATGTGTATTTGCAATGTTAAATTGGAAGTTACTTTGTTTGGTCGATTTATTGACGAAGTTCACAACTTCGTTGCAAAAAAAGAGGGAGTCATGCCAGTTGTCATTGTGCAATTTACTAAAGTTAAGACATTCAAAGGTTAGTGTCTAAATGCTTATCACTTATTTACAAATGATGAAGTAAAACATTTTGATCTCCATGAGTGTTAGTTCTATATTTTGTTTAACTGATTAGAGTGAAACCAGTGACCTACTTAATGTAGATGATGACAAAAATGATTATGATTGGTATTCAGTGGTATTTTCTATAGTTTTTGAACTTCAATACATTGAAATCTTGGTTGCTTTGATCAATTGTTATGATCATGGTTCCAACTGCTTGCAATTGTGTTTCTTTCGAATTAGTAATGCATAATCATTGATCACAATGCTTGACATGCGCATAATAGGTTGATTTCTAGTATTCATTTATTTACTTTAATTTACTGATGTCGTGTGAATTATTAAAAGTACTATATTAAATTTATTTAAAAATAATTATGATTAATATTAATATAATTGACTAAAGCAACCCATAAAAGTTATAAGGTTATAATTACTTAATAAGAATGAATAATCACACATCATGAGATAATAGTAATTTTTTTTATGATTTCTTACATTGTAACTACACAAAAAATATGTTTATTTTGTTTCACTTACATGTTTCCCCGGTGAACTTTTTCAGTTGTGTGATTTATAGGCTTTTAGAATTGAGAACTTTCTTCTAATCTCTAGAATTGAGAACGTCCGAAAGCATGATTGAGATTGAATATGAATTCAAATACATTCTGATTTCCAACTGGGTTTTGACCTCCATGCTTCAGAGAAGTAAGAAAGACTTTATATGTGACATTTCCATTGGTGGGGATAGGCTCTTTGCTCTTCATGAAGAGGAAAATATTTTTGACATATGGCAAACTCCAACTTCCCCAATTATTTGATTCTTTATAGGCATGCATTATCGTTGTTCCTTCCTTTGTCTACTGTGCCCACATTCCTTCAACAATAATGTTATTCCAACACCCATATATCTCAAACACAAAGACACCTTACTCACAAAATATATGAGATCCACTACTTATTTTTTCTCTAACTTCTTCTCTTTCCATCACTCATCTTCCATCATATAGGTGCCTACACCCATTTGGGGTGTTAAAAAAACATTTCCCCATTCCTTCATGAGAAATATTATTTCATAGCCTTAACTTTAATAGACGTCCAACATAGCTAATTTTATTTTTACTTTTTCATGTATTTTTACAATTTTTTTCTCCTCTCTCTTAAGAACCGCGAGTGGATTTGAAGATGTAAGGGTTCAATATCACAATCTATTTTGTTATCATATTGTATATCATATCATATTATATATATAATTTTAAAGTTAGATTTTGCAAGAAAGGAAATGAATGACGTATCATTCAACAGTGCTTTTGATTTTCTGCCATGAAAAGCCAATAAATGAAGCAATTTATTTAGTAATAATAATTGACAATTAAAAATTGTAATCCCATTTAATAAATGTAAAATGCATAATAATTGACAATTAAAAATTATAATCCCACTTAATAAATGTAAAATGCCAATAAAATAATTATAATTGCACATCAACTGCTAATCAAACTCAATGAATATGAGATGATAATAAAATAATTATAATTGTCAATCAAATAATTATGACCGACAATCAAACAATTATGTTCTCATCCATGAAAGCTTTAAGAAGATAGGCAACATAAGTAAGCAATCTATAGTCTATAATCTATTATAATACTAATATTCTAGACTCCAATGAGGGAAAGTATTCTATGTGTTTAATATGAATGATTTAGGGCCTAGAATTTTTAAGAAGTTAATTATTCATTATCAATTTTTTTTGAAAAATAAAACTACAATTATTACACATTATTATAATATCATTGACAATCATTAGTATTTACTAGCAGGATTACACTATAAAAATTAAATATCTTTAAAACTTATTGACATTTGATCAAACAGTTAAGTAATAAAAATAATAATTTATCTATTTTGAATCTCATAAAACCTTTCTATTTTTAATTTTTTTAAATCTTTTATCTATTATTGATAAAAAAAAAATGCATCATAAACAAATAGATAAAAACAAAAAAAAGGAGAGACGAGGTAAAAAGCATTACAAAAGCTAAATTATGTAAAAAATAATAATAATTGCACCTAATAAGCATTACACCTGAAGAAGCTAAATGATGTTAAAAAAAAAATAATAATAACAATTGCAGCTAACAAGCATTCCTCATCACACAAAACATAGCAACCCTTTTTTTTTTATGAATTGCAAAATACTGTATTCCTCTTTAAACCCTTCTTTTAATCCTAAACTATGGCTAAGCCACAACTCCTTCCTCTCTGAATTGCCACCTTTCTCCATCTTCCTCCTAAGACTCTAAAACATGTTAGCCCAAACACTTGTAGCCCCAACTAAGAAATGGGAAAAGGAAAAACAAAGGAAAAAGACTCCAGCTCTTAAAAGAGAAAACAAAAACCATAATTACTAAAAATAAAAGGCCTAAACATACCCAGCCCCACATTAGTCCACATGAAAGGAAAAATAAGCTATGGCCCCAAAAGCAACAAAGACAAAATTTGACCTAACCAAAAACACATCCCTAAACCTAAGTTGCTGTAACATAACAAGGAGAGGGAGAGGCAATGCAATGGTGGCAAATATGGACAATGACAGGAAGGCTGCACGGCGGTGCTCTGGAGGGCAGAAGGTGGTAGCGCGACTGGCTTCACGTGCTCATGGTGGTGGAGTCACTCATTGTAGAAGCTACAAAACAGCAAGCAACTCGAAAGGCATGGCACAGAGGCGTTATTTGCAATGGTTCTATCGCTATTACTGTGCTTTCTTGGTGGTGGATGCCTGACTTCATGGTGCACGATGTTGTTGCTGCTAGCAGCTTTTAGTGGAGTCTCGCAGTGGCAGCAATGGCTTGTCATGATGAGGCAGAAGTTGCGACAGTGCTTCAAGGGTGGGTTGCAATATGCTTCATGATGCCAATGCGGGTTAGAGGAGGAGGTTCCGATGGCAGCTTTTATATGCCAACGCTTGATGGTGTAGGCTATTCAGGTGCAATTCTCTGGCCACCATGCCGCCTTCCTCCCCAACGTAGCATTGTTTTGATTTTGATTTGTGATATTTTAGTCTTGATTTCAATAATGCTAATGATTTTGATTTGTGATGCCTAATCAGTATTTTGATTTGTGATATTTCAGTCTTAATACAATCTTGATTTATTCTCTTTATTATAATATGATTTATTTAGATTTTAATACCTGATTTATATCTTTATCTAAAATTTTCCTCATTTATCCAAGAATTTCTTCGATTTATTGTGATTTTGATTTGTTTTGATTTATTATTATTTTAACTTATGTGAATTAATATGATTTATTCTCAACAATTACTTGATATATCTCCTTTTCTCAACATTCTCCGATTTCCATATTCTATATGCATTTCTACAAATGTAATTGTCTGCAAATGATTGTTTTCGCATCTAAAAACAAAAATATTTTCATTCCATTCCCTTGTCTTTACTATTTCCTGATTATTTACTCTTTACTACTCTCCTCTTATTCCATGGCGAATCATTATGACCAACTATAGACCATCACTCTAGTTCGGGAATGTAAGAGGATTAAGGTCCAAATTATTCACCTTTGGTGTCTTCCTACTTTTGACAATGTCGAGGTGGTAAACAATTTGGAAATGGTTTTGATAGATGAGTTTGTAAGCATTTTATTTTCTTTTACATTCTTCTTTTTTACTATAGTTTTCTTTTTAATGTTATAGATTTGGACACCCCTTAATTTTGTTCTTTCTTTTTTCTGAATAATTTTTATATTTTGTTTCAGGGTATAGCCATTCATGCCTTTGTGAAAAAGGAATTAATATATAAATTCAAGCTGCTATTAACAGAATCGGTTTATATTATGTCTTACTTCGTAGTAAGCAAAAGTAGTGGTTACTTTCGAACCACCAGGCATGAGTTTTGATTGAATATCCAGTTAAGGTCTAATGTACAACCTTTTGACAGTGAATTGCTTTCTTTCTACGGTTTCAAGCTTGCCCAGTTCAATGAAATACTTAAAACCGATTCTCAATTTCCGTATCTAATAGGTAATGAATCGTCTAATGCTCTTTAAACTATTTTTTATTTTTTTGTTTTCTAATTTATATACCTCTACATTTAATTTTTATCTATGATTATATTTTACATTATATACTATTGGACTTCTAACTACTGTTGGCAGGGAAAAAATATGATAAGGATGGAAGGAAAACTAGAATGATTGTAATGCAATTAGAAGTAGATAGGTAATCTTCTACTATTCAATTTGTTCACTTCTATTTGGTTACTTTTCAAATAAAAGTCAATTAAAAAATAAATAATGTGTATTTGTAGTGTTAAACTAGAAGTCACTCTGTTTGGTGAATTTGTTGACAAAGTTCATAACTTTGCTGCAAAAAATGAGGGAGTCATGTCAATTGCCATTGTGCAATTTGCCAAAGTTAAGACATTCAAAGGTTAGTGTGTAAATGCTTATCACTTGTTTACAAATGATGAAGTGAAACATTTTGACATCCATGATTGTTAGTTCTATATTTTCTTTAACTTATCAGAGTGAAACCAACGGCCTGCTTAATGCAGATGGTGACAAAAATGATTATGATTAGTATTTAGTAGTATTTTCTATATTTTTTGAACTTCAGTACATTGAAAACTTGGTCGCTTTGATCAAATGTTATGATCATGGTTCCAACTACTTGCAATTATGTTTCTTTTGAATTAGTAATGCATAATTTGCTGGATAGTAATTCAAGAATCTTGATCACAATGCTTGAGACTTTCATGTGCATACTAAGTTGCTTTCTAGTATTCATTGATTTACTTTAATTTACTGATACTGGGTGAATTATTAAAAGTACTATATTAAATTTATTTAAAGATAATATGATTAATATTAATATAATTGACTAGAGCAATTCATAAAAGTTAAAAGGTTATAATTAGTTAATAAGAATGAATAATCACACATCATCAAATATTAGTCATTCCTTTTATAATTTCTTACATTGTAACTAACCAAAAAAAAATATTTTGTTTGTGACTTGCGTGTTTTCCTCGGTGAACTTTTTCAACGTGTGATTTATAGGCTTTTAGAATTGAGAACTTTCTTCTAGTCTCTAGAATTGAGAATGTCCGAACGCATGATTGCGATTGAATATGAATTCAAATACAAGTCTTGTTGATTACCCAATACGAATATCACTTATCGATCCACTCGTGGGAAAGTAGAGGAAAGGTTCTATTATGATGATGCTTCTGTTTTTCATATAATTATTTCATATATATATATATATATATATATGTGTGTGTGTGTGTGTGTATGTATATATGAGACATTTTATCATTCATATCTATGATATTTATTTGTTGATTTGGTTCTCCTCTAAAATATTTGTAGGTGAAATAGTCCTCTAAAATGTCATGTTCGAAACTAGATTGCCAGTTAAGCTATATATTCTTGAGGTTGTTAGCTTCAAAGCCAGGTATTTTATTCTTATTTCAAAGGTTCAAATTTTTTAAGTCTACAATTTTTACATGATATGATTGGTACTGATTTGATGTTCTTTTGACTTACTTTATTTACAATAGACTTCCTCCTCTTACTAGTGAAATCTCTCAATCATTGTCTGTGCAAAGTGATGGTCCAACATAATCATTGGAGCATGACTTCCTCAATGCAATGCCTATGAGCTTAATTCATGGTCTTAGAGATTTCAATCAAGTAACATTTTTTTAATAGATCTAGAAACTTAACCTTTGGGAAAATTAATTCCATATTGTGCTTTCATGATATTGATTTCCTTTAATTTAATATAGTATGAATATTTCCTTTTCCACTTTTATATAGGATGGGTTGTTTATTGTGCATGGTACTGTTTCTGGTATTAATACCTATCAGTACCCAATTTTGGTCAGGTTATAAAATTTTTTATGAATCCAGAAAAAAATTAAAACAAATTTTCTTTTTAGTCCATGTTTAATAATTTGTCTTAGCCCAACTGTTCCAAAACATAAAAGAATCATAATCATGATCAAATCTTTTTTTTTCTCTCCGCTAGCATCTTTTTCCTTGATTTCTTTTATAATTAGTATCCATTAGCATTTTCAATTTATTTCAATCTAATTCAATTAGTATAAATTAGTATCAATCATCTTTCTGTTTTTATTCCAATCAAATCAGTTTTTTTTTCAATTAGTATCAAATTAATTTTCTTTCATTAAATACATTTAGTATTAGAAATGTATATAAATAGGTGTATTTTTGTAAGGAAGGAGGAGACAGGCAGAACAACCCTCATTCACTGTCCTCACCATTATATACGACACCTCTTCAAAGAAAGCCCTTACCCTTTTGACCTCATCTTACTAGCCATCATTTTCACCAACTAAGTAACACCACCATAAAACCACCGTGAATAGCCCCCATGAGCCAAGCCCTCCACTAGATAGCCCCACTACACCATCCTTCCAACCCATAAAGTCAAGACCACCGCCTTCACTTTTGTGAAGTCAAGAAAACTCTTTTGCCCATGGCCATGCAGCCCATCTCCATCCTATGTTTTCATAAATTTTAATCTTGGTTGTTTTTATTTTATTTTATTTTCGGCTTTGTTTTGGCTACTTTACATGTTTATTGTTTGTTTGTTTTTTTTTCCTTTTAGTGTTTAGTTTTTATGTTCCCTAAACTTTTCCCTTTTCTTTTTTTTTTCTTTTCTACGTGTTTGCAATTTTAGTTTAGCTTTCATTTAAGGTTTTTTTTTCTTTTTTTTTTCAATGGGATGCTTAGATGTTAACATATTTAAAAGTAAAAGGTCTCATAAAATACAAAATAAATTTTTTTGTTATCTATCCAATAGTCAATAGTTGTGACTAAGTGGCTGGTGCTTTCTTCATCACTGTTGAATTGTAAAAGATTTACCTGAGTAGTCTTTTGCTATCTTGAATCCTATGCAAAAAGGTATTTTGTATCTTTTAATTTTTTTTTCAAAAAATAAGCTCAATACACAATTTTTTACAAGAATGATGTGGTTTTGAGTTTCTCATTGCACCAAAGGATATGTCGGCATAGCTAACAACTATCAAGCTAAAATCATTTTTTCATAAATTTTGTTTTATAATTTTTGGCTTTATTTTTTTTATCTCTTTGTAAATATATAATTGTTATAATTTTGTGGGAAATAAATATTTAAAGTCAAACTAATTTGCATAATGAGCTATAGGGTAATTGTATTTATGGATGTATTAGGGATGCAATAGGATTAAGTTCCCACTCTTCCCTAATCATAATTGGACTCCGGACCTAAATCTTTTTAAGAAACCAGTTTTGAACAAATAAAAGGTTTTCCAATTTTGGCTAGAATTAAAATTGGTAGCAACTCCCACTTTTTTAATTTGGTTGTAATTTTCATCGCGGCGCCCTCTGAGGACATTGTGAAGGTTTGGCAACTTCATGAGGATGGTTAGTGAGTCAAGCCTAATGAAGTGAGTTGTGCAAAAAAATCATAACTTGAAAATTTTTTGTTTCCCTTAGCTAAATTTAGTTTATCTTTAGATTCCTTTTATTTCTAAATAATTGTTTCATTTTTTTAATAAATAATTATTTGATTGTGATTCGTAATTAATTGTTTGTAAATAAATTGCTTATCTTATCTATAAATAATTGATTTACTTGCCTTGTCATTAAAACCTTAGGGTAGACGACTTGTCGTTTATTTTTTTTTTTTGTACATATATATATATATCTTTTGACTTTATTCTCACATACATTTCACTATCACTTACCTCCTACACATTTTTGGCTCTATACCTGAGCTTGTGCAACCTGAGAATTAGGTGGAGTCCCAACATTGTCACTAAGGGGGCTTCATGCCCACTTGGTATTTGGCAGGACACTACCTAGATTGTTCCTAATATCATGGATCGATCGTATTGAGAGTGTTCATCCCTACTTGTGATCCTTTCATGAACTGGGCTCTATCCTATGGGTAGGGCAGTTAGGACTCATGGCCTTCAGAAGTCTAGACCCATCCCAAAGCACTAATAGAATGAACGAAGTGGCTGACCATTGGTTTTTTAGGACTGCCCTTTTAGGACACAAAAGAGCATCATTTCTCTTTTCTTCATCTTATATTGTTCATTCATTGCATGTAAAAAAAAATCATTTAGCATGTATTTGTAGGTATGAAAGTGCACGAGAAGAGGGGGTTGAATTGTGCTTTACTTATTTTTGCATATTCTTGAAACTTTTAACAAAGATACTATCAAGTATGAAACTTGTAGTGCAGCGAAAATTCAGTTAGTGGTTTCAGAAAGTAGATTTCTAAAGTAATTGATAAATAATGTGAAACTTTAAAACATTATGCCACTATAAGTTCTGTGAAATATAATTCATAAAGAGATTTCTGAAATAAATGATAAGAAATATAAAGGCGTAACACATTATATCAGGATAAGATTAACAGTATGACGTAGCAAAGTAAAGATAAAGGAGATTAAGGAGAAGAAGATGTGATACAAGGATTTTATACTAGTTCAACCAAACCTACCTACATGCATTCGGTACTCAACAAATGTTAAGGTTCTACTAAACATCTTTTCTCAAACTAGAGAACGAAAATTGGATAGTCTTTATATTAGCCTTCCCAAGATCTCACTTATGACCAATGGACAACTCCCACTGTCACAAGTTGAGTAGTGATTCACTAGCCTCTCCAAGTTGAACCAAGTAGTTACCTCTCCAACTGAACTGATAGTCTTGCCCTAGCCTTTCAAGCTGCAACCCATGACCAGTATACAACCTCTCCTGCCACGTTGAAAGTAGTTATTCACTAGCCTCTCCAAGCTGAACTAAGTAGTCTTGCCTAGTTTTTCCAAGCTGCAACCGTGACCAGGAAACAACCTCTACTGTCACATTGAAAGTAGCTATTCACCAGCCTCTCCAAGCTAAACAGTAGTCTTGCCCCAGCCTCTCCAAGTTGCAACCCATGATAAGTAAACCATTGTTACCTGTCTTGTTGAAAGTAATCTTTCATTAGCCTCTTTAAACTAAATTGTGACCAGGAAGAATAGCTCACTGTCGCATTGCAAGTAATTTTACATAAGCTTCTCTAAGCTATCTCACAATGATCACTATTGGATTGAGGATACAAAGGTTTGTGTTTAGGTTGCCACTTAAACTAACCTACACTCAAGTTTTCTTAACATATACATGAAGATCTTGGGAAAAACTTGAATGACTACTTTCTATCATTTCTTCCTAAGAAAAACATATATCTATTCAAGAAAGTAGAAGAAGACTTTTACAAGTAAGGAATCTGATTACATAATGCCATGGACCTTCCTGGATATGAGGAGAGATTTTTACGAAGTTTTTTCTTTTTCAACATAGAGTCTCTCTCTTGATGTTTGAGCACAACATCTCTTATTTATAGAAGGTCTTCCTTGTGACTATTGCCCTTGATCAAATCTCCAAGTGACACCTGTTGGTCATCCATTTGTGTCTTGGAAAGCAGTCTAGAAGAGTAAGCTAACAATTTGTTAGTTCTCCTCAGAAGCCATTGTGGTGTTGAGGTTTCTGATGTCCTTTCAAAAACTACTCTTACATTTTGAATGTGGTTTCTAAACTCTTTCTTCTAGAAGTTGGGGAAAAGTTGATCTAGTTGGCAAAAGAGATGACACACCAGTTCTAACATTAGGTTTGACTATAAATTTGAATTTCAAAATTCAAAATTTCCTCCTTTTTCTAGCAACATTCAACTCTCTATAGTAAAGTGAGCTTTCTACGTGCGGTAAGGATCCTTGATGATTTTTTGATCTTCAAGTCTTCAATCCAAGCTTTATGATGATGAAAGAATTGCAATTATGCTGATTGAAGATAGTGTAACACTTGGTTCTTTGAGATTGCTTGATATCTTCATTCTAAACGTACTTTCTTAATGTACAGTGCTACTTTCTAAAGTCTCAAATCTTGGTTTCTTGCAGCGCTGATTTCTTCTTCCAATCGTTAGCTATTTTAAGCTTGAATAAAGGTATAATTTTGCTTCCTTTTTAGTTCCTATCTCTTTACATGAGATAAAACATGTTTGCACATGCAAAGTAAAATATATCATCGTTTGAGTAAGCCTTACTCTTGCTAAACGATAGAACCTTTAAACTTACAAGAAACTCAAGACAACCATTAGTCATTCTTCAAAGCATTTTCTTTAAATTGGCTTTGTTGTCATTCAAAACTTGTTAATGCTTTTTAGAAGAGTTCTGGAGCTAACAATTTTCCCCTTTTTGATGATGACAAATAATTTGAAGAAAATCTTTTGAAGAGATATTAAAAGAAAAAATATTGAAGGATAAGCATGATGATTCATAGTCTTTCAACATATCACAAAGAATGATTTTTAGGAAGTTCTTTTCTTAAGGCAAGGTAAAAAAGTTTAATAGCCTTATTATAGTTGTTGTTATTTTTCTTGAAACTTTGGATATGCTTAGCGTACTTTTGAAGAGTTTCAGAGTAGTATGTTAAAGATAAAGACGTTTTAGCCTTGATTATACAAGCAGCTTGATTTTGAGTCATTAAAAAGAAACTTTATGAAGATCCACGTGCTTGAATAACTAATAAGAAATACTTGTGATATTTTATCTTGATTTAATCCGTATTTAGCACTTCTTTATCCAGACGATATTTTTGCAAACCAATGCTCAAAACATATGACAATTTTTAACAGAGCGTGCATGGTCAAAAGAAGAAAGCATACTGATGCTTATGTAGTTTATGACGTTCAAAGAAACCTTGATATAGAAATATCAGCATGTTACATGTGAGGTTTCTGAAGCTCATTAAGTATTAATCCCAAATATTACCATAACAAAGCATAAATGAGCCTTTTGATTATGACCTGTGAAACTTTTCTCATAAGTATCAGAGCATGAAAGAAACTATTTTATTTTTAAGAAGTAAAACTTGAAACATATGCTCATACTTTTTGTGAGAACCCATTCACTAATACATATAACACAGACATAACACATTACATGCCATGTAAGTGCTGCGCATTTGAGCTGAAGGTCACAAATTGATCTTAGTTGTACTAAGACATTGTAAGAATAGGTTTGTGAAGAACATCAAGACTATATACAACTATATTTTGATTAGATCATATTTGAAAACATCTCATATGTGTGTGATGGAATGTGTCTTATAGAAGCAATATATTAAGCATGTCATACATATCAAAGTCCATTAGCTGAATACTAGCGACTCGCAGGGCACTGCATGCCTGCGAGTCGCCTTTTTTATTGGTGTTGATTCTTGAAGATGAAGCGAGAAATATGGGGATAATTGCGAGTCATTTTTTTATTTTTTGGAAATTATTATAATTAAAGCTAAATATTACATATGATAATCAAACAAAAAAGAGTAAAACAAATGAGTATTAATTTCACGCACTCTAAATAATATATTTACACCAAAATTATGTAACATGTTTTCTTGAAATGTCATTCTAACTACTCTTGATAGTACTCAGATTTAATTGAGAGGCCAAAAAATGATCGAATATATGAAACATTCTTCATTTTACTGCATTATGTGCAAATAAAATATGATTAGTATATTTATTGTAAAATAAATTCAGCTAAAATTAATTAAAATTTACATATATGTGCATCATTGAAAAATGAATGCTTCGGGATAATAATAATGAAACTTTATAAATCTTGACATGTGAAAAGAAGAACAATAACTACTGTACTAATAACATATATTTTCTTATAGCTATTTACCAAAAAAGTTTTGTATCATGCTGACCAACTCCCAAGAAAGAGATAGTTAAAGTCAGGAGGATTCAGCAAAATATTTATTTTTATATAAAAAAAGTAAGCATGACTCCAGTACACAGTGTTTTGGGTCTAATTGCTCTATTAATAGCATGACCTTTGCTTAATTTACATAAATAACATCTGAAGACTCACTTTCAGGGAGCTTTGATAGAAGGGTTGCAAGCTCTCAAGCTGGTCCTAATATTGTAATTTTCCTTCTTATAGCAGATGCATGAGCGAGTTTTTGGTCCAGATGCAAGTAATGAACTCCACTCAGAAATCATGCCATTGATATCATCATTGAGTTTCACTGCTTCATTATATTCCTTCATCCATGAGTCTAAAGAAGATGTCATTGGCCTGAAAACATGTGAAAAGAATGAAAACTCAATGTGAGAGTATAAGAAATATGATGATTTCACCAAAGAAACAATCAACAGAAATATTAGTGGCATAAATATTTACATGATATAACTAACCATTGATAACATTTGCATGTGCCTAAATATTTACCTATTGAACTTTATTAAAAGAAAACACTAATAATAAAAGGAAGCACAATAAACGTGAGCGACCATCATTCCTCACTTCTTTCATCCTCCATGTGCCTAAATATTAGTTCCTTTTCCTAGTCCAGTCTCCCATTCATCTAGTTTATCCTTGGTCCCTTCCACTCCATCAATTGGAGGTAATGTCTACATAGGAAAAGAGGTCAGTTAATAATATAAGAGCAAGAAGATCAAGATCATCTAAACTTCACCTTATGCACTTAACAGATTTAAGAGCAAGTGACAATTGTTAATCACAAAATCAAGGAAGCATATTGGCTAATATCCACGACTTTTTATTCAAGTTTATTACGCATTTTACAAAATGTAAAGAGTTAGTTATTTTATCAATGTTTATCAAACTTCACTCTCTATTTCATTAAAAAAAAGGCACACTTCACTCTCTGTGATGCATATGCAGAAAAATAGGAGTAGACCTTTGACTATATAATATGATCTCCTGTCGAGTTAAGACTAAAGAGTTGGACACTTGCAATCTTAAAAAATTAGTTAGCAATGGTCTCAACTTTGCTTAATCACATTAGCAAGTCACACACTCCGCGAAAAGCCATCACGCACTACCACAAAAAGCCATCGATGCCTCTACCTCAGCCGCTACTAAGGCACAATCATCGACTTTGGTGTGAAGCGGCGACCCCTTCTACGCTGGATAGAAGTTGATGACCATTTAGTGGTCTGTGATTTTTTGCTAAAGTGCTGCATAACATGTTGAAGCAAATGAAGAAGCAAAGGGTTAAAAATAATAATAACTATCCAGCAAGGATAGATAGGATCTTATAAAAAGCTTTGAGAAAGGACATAACCCAATTTAATGAAAAGAAAATACATAATCCCCAGTGCAAACCCAATACACAACTCAAAATAGGAGGAACTTACACCCGTCAGGATACTCAACATGTTACAGAAATCTGCACAATGGTTACAACATTTACCTTTCTAGTGAAGTTAGAAACGAATGCAGGAGCCTTGTGCATTACATATTTGATTCGATCTACGCAAACAAATAGATAGAGTAGATATTATGTATACAAAAAATATAATCAGAAGCAGGCATGTAAACAAAACCCAAATCAAAAGGAAAAGGAGAGATGAGTTTCCCTTTATTTGTAGGCTCTTGAATTTTTGGTTTTGCAGATCCACACAAAAAAGCACTCTGAAAATTGTGTTTCATGTCTAGTGTCCCATCAATATAGCTGAATAGAGTTTGTTCGATCCAAGTGGGAGTGAATCCAAGTGATAACCTGTTACCAAAATTTTCAACTTAATTGCTCCAAAAAGATTAAAGTTTAAGGGATTTACACATTTATAGCACTTCATATGTAATTTAGATACAAAGTTCTGTTTGAAAACAATTTGTTTTACACTTGTTTCATTATGACGTCCTGGTATCAAATTAAATCAAATTTAATCACAATTAAAATATTCAGACCCAATCACCTAAGTACCTTTTTGTGTTCATGAAGCTTTGATAATGTTGAGAGCCCATCACTAAAAGACCAACTATGAATCGTTTCCAGAATATGGGAGGGGTTGTTCTTGTTATTGGTCCTGATCTCCATGGAATTGGATAGAGATCTGAATCGTGGTCATCATCACCTGCAAAAAACCAAGAATTTGAAGCCTGATGAGGAAATCTAAGGGCATGATTTTGGAAAAATAGAAACAAAGCAATAAAAGAAAAAATGAGAGAAGAAACTTAACAGAGAGAACAATCTTGCCAGTAGCTTTCTCTATCGCCTCATCACTTTCAATTTACTCCTTGTCAAAGTTGTCAAACGCAACCTCCTGGAAAGCGAAGAGGAAAGTGGTGATATCGTGTAATCATATGCAGAGGAATAATCAACTAACAATAAGCTACCTTTTGGGCAGCATACAAACAACAAATCTCCTAAAAATATAAAAACTTGAAATCCTGGAAAAGTAAAAAAAAAAATCATGCAAGTCTTACCCATGGTCTTCACTCTTGCCCTCTAAACCTTCCCATATGTCCCTTGAAAAAAACAAAGAGAGGATTAATGTAGGGGATTCTGAAATGCAGGGGATTCTCATACCCTATCACTTCCATTTTGATCCTCAACGGAGGTGGCATCAAACACAACCTGGAGCACATAGTGGAAGCGGAAAGCGCGGTGGTGGGGAGAGAATCATTGAGGAACTCTCCCTTGATGGTTTAGTGAGCATGGATGATTTGAGAATTGTGTTTAGGATGAGGATTGCGAAGGGAATTTAGGTGTGATGGGGGTGTGTGTTGGGTGGTTTTAAGAGAATGTGGCGGTTTTAGAATGGGGATGGATTTTTTCTATTTATTTATGTTTTATAAAAAAAAAGAACTCTTGCGAATCGGTATGTGTAAGCGGACTTGAAATCAAATATAAGCGGGCTTGAAATCAAATACTTCAAATATTAAGCGCCGGACTTTGTAACGCCCCAATTTTTACTGTAATTTTTACTGTCATTAGGAATTACCGAATTACCGTAGGTAAATATTATATAAAATTTGAGACCAAACAATCCTTAATAAAGGAATATAACGTTAGAAGAGAAGTTAGGAGCAATTCGTGCAAGTATTGCAAACCCAATTTCTGTACGTGTAAAATGACCAAAATGCCCCTGAGGTTATTTTACTGAAAATGAGGATCGTGGGCCCCACCCATCCTCAAGGGGATGTTTTGATAATAATAAGGGATTGTTTGTGTTATGTGTGTTAATAGAGGGAAGAATCCTAATTTTGAGCTCGACGCGCGAAATGACCAAAATGCCCCTGCGCGTTTTAACCTTTGCGTGTTGACTGACCCGAACCTCACTAAAATGTTTTAAAAGGTGTTTTTAAGCCATGATTAACCATTGGTTAAGCTCGGGTAGTCTCGGGCAATTTTTAAGTAAAATGTTTTGCCCTGCCCTTTGTAAGTTTTACAAATTTTGAGATTTTTGATTTGCTAACGAAACCTAAGCAATATTAGGCTCAAATTAAAGCTTATTAAATTCTAATTATTAATCTAGAGTCAAAATTATTTATTTAAATTGATTAGAACCTAAAATTGCTTTAAAACACTCAAATTGCTTACTAATTCACCTAAGCCCTTAATTGTAAATTCTCTAATTTGTAAAGATACCTTACCTACACCTAAATAATACATGGAACACACAAATTTCTCCTCCTTGGGCTGTAATGGATGAAATTATTGATGCCATTATGCATCAGAATAATGCCCAAAGATACACTAAAACAAAATGCCAAAAATTCCCTAAAACATGGCATAAAACATGCCTTAAACAAGGAATGATTTTCCTCCCTTTCTTCCCCATGAAAATCCATCAGCCTTCCTCCTTCATTTGTCCATTTATGAGCTTCAAAATCTCTATAAATAGGCATGCTTGAAGAGGTGTTAGAAGCCTTTGATCATAACTTACACAATTCTAGTTCTTAGAAGCACCAAAAGCTTTCTTTCTTCCTCCTCCTTGGCCGAATTCTTCTTCAGTTTTCAAAGAGATTTTCTTCCATTTCACTCAAAGAAACCAAGTTCTCTTCCTTTCCTTCAAATCAGATTAGGTAGGGAGTTGTTTCTAAGTTCATTTTATGCTATGACAAGTTATGTTTCTAGCTCAAAAATGATGATTTCATGGACTTTCTTCTAGCTTTCAATTTTGGTATGTTTTCCCTTTTCTTTTAAAAACATTTCGGCCTGATGGCCTAGATTATGATGAGACCATGGTTTGATGATGAGGTTCTTGAGTGTTGGTTGCAAAGCCTTCACAAGTTAGACCTCTAAAACTTGAAGGTTTCACTAGTTTTTAAAGCTTTACAATTTCATTTTTCTATCCTTATTTTTCTTTAATGATTTTGGCCAAATGGCCTAAGAAGGAATATGATGATAGCTTGATGATGAGGACCTTGAGTGTTGGTTGTAAATCCATCACAAGTTAGGCCTTTAAAGCTTGAAAATTCCACTTGATGCAAAACTTTAAAGAATGATGTTTTTATGATGTAAAAATAAAGATCTTGAGTTTAGAACTTGAAAGATGTATTTTTCACTTTGTCTTGCTAAGATATATATATTGGGTTGAATTTATATTTCTCTAAAGTCTTGGAAGAGCTCTAGTAAAGAAATAAAATGAACTTGCATCCATGTTTAAGTTTATGCCTTGCATAACCATGTTTACTTTTAATGTCATCACTAAATTCTCAAGAATGAATAAATGAACTTGCATATCTCATGTTTAAATTTCCAAGCTTGCATTTCATGTTTATATTTCAAGTTGTCACTTAATCTTCAAAGATAATAAAGAGGTTGCATCTCATATTTATTTTATGCTCTCACTTTATTTTATAATGGCTAAAAGAATCAACGCATGACATGTTTATTTTATGTCATCACCTAAAGATCCTAGAGCTCAAAGACTTGCCCAAGTATCACAAGCAAAGAAATAAGATTATTGGAGTTAAAGAATTGATTCTTTAAGAAGTCTTGAGATTGGAGCTTAAAAAGATGTAATAATAATTCTCTTCTCCCTTCACGGTCCAGTGCGGAACTACGCCCTTCCTTCTTAAGATTTTCTTCTCCTCCACTGGTCCTGCGGACTACCGCGCTCCAGTTTCTTGCATCATGTTTATATTTCAAGCTTTTGCATCATGTTTAATTTTCAAGTCATCACCTTAAATCTTAAAGATAAAGAAATGGATTTGCATATCATGTTTATAATTCCAAGTTATCACCTTATAATGACAAGATTAAAATGAGGTTGCATAGCATGTTTATGATTCTAAGATATCACATAAATCTCTTAAGCTCAAGACTTGCTCCTTTTATCTTAAGTGAGAATTTTAATTATGAAGATTCTTTCAAAGAGAATTAGTTTCTAAAAGAGTTTTAAAGCTTTGCAAGGATTCTATGGGAAACTAATATTTTATGTTCACTTAAAATGTGATTTTATACAATTATATGAGGTTCATGATTTGGCTTCTGATATGAGATTAGTACCAATAAATGATGATGATTTAATATGTTTGAAGTTGTGATAATTATGGTTTATTCTATGCATGTTAGAGATAAAACTAGCTTCCTAGAAAACCTAAAAGCAAGATTTCTAGAACTTTAGAGAATGAAATTTATGCATTTTGTCCAGAGCCTTTAGTGACCTTAAGAACCAGATTTTATTATGTTTAGATAAGGGACAATGATTCATAATTGGTTTAGTAATTAATTTTAGCATCATGGGGAAAGGGTAACAAAAAAAACGTAACTTCTAGCATACGGAAACCTTAAGAACAACTTACTGTCTATGCTACCCCATATAGTCTAATAATGTTCTTAAGGCTTATAATTGATGGTAATAAATCCCTTAGATGCATAAGTAATTAGTTTGATAATTAAGGTTACCCAATTTTAGAGTTCGTTATTTAAGGGAGCTTTACCTTAGAATTTTAGATGACATCTTTTGATGGTTTGGAATATCAGTTATACGATGAAGTAATGTCTATAAGAATTTGATATTATTGAATGATTTCATGGCTTGCATGTTATAGTTGCTATTGCAAACAATGAGAATGTTCATGCATCTTGATGATTATGATATAACATGCTAAGACTTAATGGTGACTTAAAATTATGAGGAAATGATCCTTTGGACCCATCAGACTATAGGTGGTGAAAGGTGATCCTAAGAAAATGATCCTTTGGACCCATCAAACTATAGGTGGTGAAAAGGTGATTCTTGCCCCTAGCCCATTCTCTCAAAAGGGTAGAGTCGGGATTTTAACTTATCAAAAGGGATAAGTATATGCTAGTGACGACTAGTAAGGTATGAGCTCATAACCTAGATTACTCCCAAAAGGGTGGAGTATAGGGTGGCCCAGGAAAATGATGATGAAAGTAACTTTAAGTCACCTAAGAAACTAAGTAAATGCATTATGTGAATATGATGTTCTGCTATGCATAGTATTTATGAGATGATGATGAGAAATATGATGTTCTGCTATGCATAGTATTATGAAATGATGATGAAGAATATGATGTGATTTTATGCATAACTATGTTATTATATATGAAAGGAAAAGTTCATTATAAACATGACATGCTAAGTTTATGATGCATTATAAGACGCATGATTAAAACCGACGAACCTCGGTAAAGTATATTTTCGAACTTAATAAATCAATCTTAGCATGCTCACTATTTCATAATAACCCCGAGGTTCCTGGGGACGATGATGATGACACAATGCATCATGAGGTGAGTACCCTACTGAGATTCTTTTATAAGTTTCTCACTCCCTCTATTTTTCTTTCCATCTCGTCTTCAGAAATAGAAGGAAGCGTTCGTGAATCACATTGAGGCTTTCACGGAACTGAACTTGATCTTGCTAGTTTCACTCTTATATTTCAGATATCTATCCCTATCCCTGAGTGTTATTACTAGGTGCCATTAATGGATGTCCTTCCATCCATATATTATTTATGTTTTGTTAGATTGCCTACACTTAGTCTTATTCTGTTGGTAGGCAAAATATCTATATGATATGTAATTATGGATGCTTATGATGGAGCCAATATATTATGATGTGATGTTTGTAAATTCCTATGTGTCTTTTAAATTTTGCTAAATCATTCACGTTAAGCGAGGCTCACGTTTTCAATTATGTTTAAAAAAAAAATGGCTCGTAATTTCACTAAGTATTTTCAAAGCATGATTGAGGAACTGAAGCAAAGAGTAAAGTCTAGTAATTAATCAGATACTGCCTAGGTGTATTGGGTTAATTATTAGGGTGTTACATTGAAATCAAATTTAATTTTGATTAGGAGACACCAAAAAGGTGGTTATTTTTGGAATCCCCTTTATCTAATGGTATAGATGAGAAGAGCAACAATATAAGGAATTGTGCTTTAGAAGATATTTGCTAGAGCTAAACACAAATACACATGTGATCTCAATATCTCATGCCAAAGAGTAGGTCAAACATAATAGACGTTTAAGAGATAAAACAACATATTCAACAAGCATGAAGTATGTATCATAAGCAGGCATTGATATATATCATAGCTTTAAAGGAAACAACATTTTTAAAACAAATATGTATCAGAGCTAAAAGGATAGCAAAAGTACGATATATGAAATAAAATTTAAAAGACAAGATAAAAAGGCAAAACATGTTTAAAGAAAATCTAAACAAATATGCATGTTAAAAAAGATTTTCTAAGCTCCCCTAAATTCCATAGCACTTGATTTTCTTCATCTCTTTTCTTCTCCCCCTTTTGACATCATCAAAAAGGAAGGGTGCTTGAAATTAGAGACACCATCATTATCTTTTTGGTCTCAGCTCTTGTAGAATCTCTTGGTTAGTCTTGAAGAATTTGAAGTTCTTCATTTTGTCTAAGCTGGGTGCCGTGCTCTATAATCATTGCCTCAAGTCAATCCTGTTGGAGGCTATCTTTCTTAGATGTTGTAGGATTATCAGATGAAGTTGAGAGCCTACTGGAGTCTAGTTGAAGATGGAGGTAGTAAGTTGATGAGTGTTGGAGCAGTTTTAAGAGATGGCTCAGGAATGTTTAGGGTACCTTCTCCCAGACTTAGGCGATTGAGCTTGTATATCAACATGTGCAGTAGCATGAGGTGGAGAGGATGGTATGCCAACATCAGGCAGGCAGAAGTAGGCTTAAGAGGAGTAAAAATAGTTTCAAACATTTGAGCCGAGGCAAAAGTACCACCTTTACCAAGAGAATCACTAGCATCTGATGCTCTATCATTTTCCTCTTCTATCTAAGTGATGCAAATGGAAG
This sequence comes from Dalbergia oliveri, assembly GCA_030441495.1. Lineage (NCBI taxonomy): Eukaryota > Viridiplantae > Streptophyta > Magnoliopsida > Fabales > Fabaceae > Dalbergia > Dalbergia oliveri. The sequence continues at coordinate 4,449,447 of JAMLFY010000010.1, forward strand.
AAGGAGGTTGAGGCATCAAAAGGATTATAGCTGATTCTTGTCCATGTGCTTCCTCTGGCTCTTCAATGATAGGCTCCAAGGAAGATTCTTCATAGATTGGCTCCAGAGTGGAGAATAGTTCATTGACAAAGAAATTAAGTTTGTCCACTCCTTCTTCTTCAAGTTGTGTTTTTGTGGCAATCGACTTTGTTATGGATTTCGTCAAATCATTTATTGTTATGAAGTCATCATTGTCATGTAAAGAAGTTAGTTTGGGCTCCATGATTGTTATCCCCGGGGCCAGTGCTTGTTCAGTGAAAAAACTACATTTGACGCCATTGTTCCCTTACGAGGAGTAGCTGAGATGGGTATAGTAGTAAAACCAAACTGCTAAGTCATGGGTTTTGTTAATCGTTCTTCAATGACAACAAAGGGCTCAAGAACAGGAGGTTTTCTTCTACTTCTGAGACCCATGAATCCTTTTTCTTGCTATAGTTCTCTTGCTTCTTCAAGCCTCATCTTTTCTAGATGAATTCTTTGTTCTTTGAGAATTCTCTCTTCCTCTTCTTCATCTTTAGAGGATTCAGGGTTGTAGCTGTTGAGTTTGTGTAGCATTACTCATATCTTTCAGAATGAGTGCTGCTTGGCTTGCTTTCTTGGGCAGACTTTTGAATTTCAGCTTTAAGATTTTTCTTCAAATCGAAAGCTTGTAGGTCTTCCTTGGGCCAGTTACTTTATGAGGACTCGGCCTCACCTCCAGAGGATTTGGTTAATTGTGTAACTTTAGTTCATCTTTGTTTCTTATACAGCTGTCCTTTTCCCTTCCTCTTGGCCTTTAGAGATTCTTGAGATATTATTTCTTAGATTCATCATCTAATGCTTGAACTTTTAGAGCTATTTTCATGAATACCAATCTTCCTTTTTGTCACTTTCTTTTTCTTAAGGTTTTTTTCTTTTCTTCAATATGAGATCCTTTAGCATCCTTAATTAAAGAACTGGTATTTCTGGAGCTTGTCTTTACGGGCATGGAATGAGACTTCTTTAAAGTTCTAGGAGCTGATTGAAAAGTCTATGCCGGTAAGATATTCAAACCATTCTTCACCAAGAGGATATTTGACATGTTAAAAAATCCTTATCAGGAGCATTTCGTAGGAACTCTAGTAGTTCTTCTTTCTCGTTTGGTAATGGCACTAAGCATGTAGTCAATAATTAATCTAGGTAGATTTACTTTTCTTTTTGATAAAAGAGTAGAAAAGTAGCATACAATCCATGCCCAATAGAACATCATGCTTCATCGCTTAGGAATGATAGTAAATTGAACAAGGAAAAACCTTTCTTGCCTGAACTGAGCATAGACGTTGTAATGTCTCTCAAACGATACATTGTTGAATCAATGAGACATCTTGAAATATCTTCTTTGCTTGTACTAAGAGATTTGAACCGTCCATCATAAGCTTCATGATTTCGGCAGATAGAGCCCTAATCACTTAGATAGGTCAGATAACCTAATCTCCGTATGAGTATCCCTAATTGTGGCTTCAAAAGAGTTTTGGTTTCTTTCAAGAAAGGCATAAAACGCAGTCACCATTCCAGGGAATATCCTATCAGATATCCAGAAAGTGCTCCCATCCTTGAAAGGTGAAAACTTCTTTGAGAATCTGAACTTGGTTCATTAGAGAGTTACTTAGCCTTTTCCCAGGTGCTATTGTCTCTAAAAAAGCTTTCTTCGTAGACCTCCTGTATATGAGCCTCATTAAACATGATGAAGATCTCCCTTTTGTGGAAGAACTATCAAACTCTTTTGCTTCAACCATAGTCAGGGTGGAAACGAAAGGTTAAGGCTTGAGGAATATAAGAAAGAAAGGTAAGGATGAAGAGGTTTGGTTGCAAGAGATGAGGGTTTGAGAAAGAGGGTTTGTGGTTAGAGAAATATATGTGAAGATGAAACGTTTAGGGAAAGTGTTTTAGGTTGAGGATAAAGGTTTGGAGAAAGTAAAAAGGTTGACGATGGGGTTAAAAAGATGATGTGTGAGGAGTAGGGTTATTTAAGAAATGTGACGTAACTGACTGAAGGTAAGACAATGTAGAAAATATAAAACCCAAAAGAGTGAGAATTATCCCGCTTTTTCATCCTTCTTTCAGAAAGAGAGATTTCTTACTCTTGAGATTACTTTATGAAGAAGTTACTTTCTGAACTTCATGATCCACTTTTTGATCCAACAGAGACCCATTATATACTCATCATACTCTCATCTTCATACATTGATTTTTATGAACACATATATTCTTCATTTTCTAATCCTTATCACTTTTTTGACCACATGCCTTCTTTCTGATTAACCCATCTTCTCTCTAAGCTTGCAAACTGTACTTCTTATATTTTATCCTAGCATTCTGATGTTCTAACCAAACTACTGATCCTGTAGATTGAACTTCTATTGTTTTTGCAACTGGCATATTTGTATCTTCAAGAAGATAATCTTTTTAGCAAACTGATGTTTTTGATGGCTTTGCTAGGTCTTCAATTTGGAGTTATGAAGAGAGGATGCCCAAAGATATTTTATGCATGAATGCTTATGCAAATGTAAAAACTTTTTCAAAAGAGAGAAAAACACATAAGAGATCTGCAATAGATGTTGTGAATATATCTGACATTTGGTCTTCAGTATTCACATCTATTTACTCAACATCTCCATTTTGAACAAGATACATAATAAAATAGTTTTCCAGTAAGAACTTGGATTTAGAGTGCTGAAAGGATTCTTGATAAGATAAATAGCACTAGTATTATCTCAGAGGATAGTAAATATGAAATACCACAAGAAGTTGTCTTCTAGCTGGTTCTTTACCCGCATTGGGTGCAACAAATTTTAGCAGCTACAAAAGCATCCTTAGTTGTAAAGAGAGTAACGAACTTCTCCTTCTAGCATGATCAAGTGACTTTTTTTGATAAGCAACATTCACCACTTGTGCTTATTCTTTTAGCCCTTTCTCTTGGAGAAGTCAATAAGAACAAGAAGCATTCTGGTACAAAGGTCTCATCATAATCAGTTCCTTTTTTTACTAGAACTTGTGCAGCTATGCTTGCTCGTTTCGAGTGATGATGTCACCTTCATCTAGAATGTTCTTGAACATCGACAATGTACTGATGATGATTTTTTTAACATGTTATTCAACTTTGCCTTTATCTCGACCTTGGTAAGCTCATTTTACTTAGCATCCACCCAACTTTGATTACTCAAAGCTTCTTCATAGCATTTAGGTTCATTGGTGGAGATGAAGCACAACTTAATATATTTCTAGGGGTTAACTCGTTCTCATACCCTGAAGGTGTCTCCAAGAACTCTGTTTTAAACTGCCTTTAAATTAGAAAATCCATTGTAGTTCTTATGGCTTTGAGGTTCTTCAACTTCTCTTTCATCTTCAGATTGCTTATCTTTGAGTTCAAAAAGATCACTTTCTTATAGGTTGGGAGTTCTGAGCATGCTTTCTGAAGAGTTGATGTTTTGGAGCTCACTTTCTAATGTTTTGGCTTTCATATGCTAGCTTTCTAGTACTTCCTTGAGATTCTTTTTCTCAAGGCTTTCCACAGGATCATCAAGATAATCAGCAAAGATCTTCTTTAAGCTTTTTCATCATCGTACTTCAGAAATTCTAAGTTGTTATCCTTCAAGTTCTTGATTAACTTCTCAAATTCAGAACATGATATCCGAAGTAATCATCATCTATGTGTTCCTTGATGCTTTAGCCCATGAATTTTTTAGATATACCTGCAAGAAAATTTTTTTGACATTGGTACCCAGACTTTCTTAGGTCCATTTGGTTAGTTACCAAAAGAGGAGATTTTGCAATCTTTTTAATGAAATTCTTTTTGAAGAACCATTTCTCATATGGGTATCTCTTCTTGACAAGGAGTGCAAGAAAAGATTTTGACATAATAGATGAGATTGCAGAGCCTTCTTATTTCTCACTTCCTCTATATATCCCAGACTAGTTTTTGGAAACTATAAACTTTGACCATTATCATAAAAGCATGATTTTTGAAATATATCAATTGTTCCAGTTTAATCGAAAGCCATGAAGTCCTTTAAACAATTCAGAAATAACTTTCTAACATTCTTCACGTATCTTTTGGAGGCTTCATTTTTAGAAAACTTTAGAAAAGAAAAACTCCTTGCAACATATTTTACTTGAGTTTTAGCTTTTCAGCTTTAGGCTTGATCTTCTCAAGTTTCAAGGCAACTTTATGAATGTCATGACTGGTTTGAGATATTTAGTGAAATGAGCTTGAGGAACATCTAGCAACCCATCATATAATATAATTAATACATGATATGAAGGATTGGAAGTAGATACATTTACCTTGTCTCTATTGATATGCACTCAGTCATGAACCATAGAATAGCAACATCTTCTATCACATCATGACTTTTTTGACTCATCCTTTTCTTCTTTAGAGTTGCTCTTATTAGTTATCATACTATGGATAGTAAGTTTCTCTTTAAAGATTTGTCCTTGCCCTTTTTGACTTTCCTGAGATTGATGTCTTTTTCCTTAGTTTAACTTTCTTAAGCTTTTGACATTTTCAATAACATAGAGATTTCATCTCCAAAATCAATCTTAGATTCTACATCAAATCTTTCTTCTTAAAATGAGGTTTTAGTAGCTTTTATAGCTTCTGCTTTGCAATGCTTTTGATGTGATAAATTTTAAGGCCAAAGATATTTGAGTCCATTGAGAGAAACTATAATCAGGATGCACAAACTATTCCGTATTTTCTATCATGTGTCACAAGCAATAAATATGTCATGTTTATTTCTACTTAGTGCACATATGAGCAGGAGCTTGGCTTAGGAGTTCAACTAAACTCTGCTTTTCCTTCTAGTCCACTTGCTTCTTGGACTTCTCTTTGATGTTAAGAAAGCTTTTTCACGTCCTAGAGAGTCATTCAGACAAGATGGTTAGCTGATGAGAAGCTTTTCTACTGTGTGGATACATGTCATTCCGTCCCTCAGATCTTTGTCCTCTACAATCATTGGATTGCTCAACCCCCAAGAGGCCTTGCTCTAATACCACTTGTAAGTATAAAAGTGCATGAAGGGGGATTGAACCATGATTTACTTCTTTTTGCAAATCTTGAAACTTTTAACAAAGATAGTATCAAGTATGAAACTTGTAGTGCAATAAAAATTTAGTTAGTGGTTTCAGAAAGTAGATTTCTGAAGTAAGTTATAAATAACGTGAAGCTTTAAAACTTGATGCCAATATAAGTTCAACTATGAAATATAATTCATAAAGAGATTTCTGAAGTAAACTATAAGAAATATAAAGGCGTAACGCATTATATCAGTATAAGATTAGCAATATAACATAGCAAAGTAAAGATAAAGGAGATCAAAAAGAGGAAGATGTGACACAAGGATTTTATATTAGTTTGGCCAAACCTGCATATATCCAGACCCAATAAACATTGAGGTTCCACTAAACACCTTTCTAAAACTAAAGAAAGAAAACTAGATAGTCTTTACATTAGCCTTCGCAAGCTCTCACTTATGACCAATGGACAATTCCCACTATCACAAGTTGAGTAGTGATTCACTAGCCTTTCCATGCTGAACCGATTAGTCTTGCCCAACCTCTCCAAGCTGCAACCTGACCGGTAACAACCTCACCGTCACGTTGAAAGTAGTTATTCACCAACTTGTCCAAGCTGAATTGACTAGTCTTGCCCTAGCCTCTCCAAGTTGCAACACGTGACAAGTAAACCACTATCACTGTCTTATTGAAAATAGTCTTTCACTAGCTTCTCCAGCTAAACCTTACCAATGAGCACCTCACCTTCACGTTGCAAGTAGTTTTATATTAGCCTCTCCAAGCTATCTCACAAAGATCACTCCTGGATTGAGGATACAAAGTTTTTGTGTTTGGGTTTCCATCAAACTAACCTACACTCAAGTTTCCTTAACATATACATGAAGGTCTTGGAAAACTTGAATGACTCCTTTCTATCATTTTTTCCTAAGAAGAACATATATCTATTCAAGAACGTAGAAAGAAGATTTTTACAAGTAAGGAATCTGATTACATAATGATATGAACCTTACTGGATGTGAGGAGAGATTTTTAGAGAGTTTTATCTTCTTGACAGAGTTTCTCTCTTGATGTTTGAGCATAGCATCTTTTATTTATAGAAGGTCTTATTTGTGACCATTGCCCTTGATTAGATCTCCAAGTGACACATGTTGATCATCCATTGTGTCTTGGACAAGCAGCCTAGAAGAGTAGGCTAATAGTTTGTCAGTTCTATTGTAGAAGCCATTGTGGCATTGGGGTTTTTGATGTCCTTTCAGAAACTATTCTTACTTTTGTACATAGTTTATGAACTCTTTCTTCTAGAAGCTGGGGAAAGTTGATCTAGTTGGCAAAAGAGATAACATGCCAGTTCTACACCTGGGTTTGACTCTAAATTTGAATTTCAAAATTCAAATTTTTCTTATTTTTTAGCAACGTTCGCTTCCACAATGAAGTGAGCTTTCTAACGTGTAGTAACAGATCCTTGATGATTCTTTGCTCTTTAGGTCTTCAATCCAAGCTTTAAGATAATGAAGGAATTGCGATTATACTAATTAAAGATAGTGTAACACCTAGTTCTAGAGATTGCTTGATATCTTCATTGTAAACGTACTTTTGATGTCCAATGCTACTTTCTAAGTCTCAAATCTTGGTTTCTTATAGTGCTGATTTCTTCTTCCAATCGTTAGCTATTTTAAGCTTGAATAAGGGTATAATTTTACTTCCTTTTTAGTTTCTATCTCTTAACATGAGATAAAACATGTTTGCACATGCAAAGTAAAATATATCCTCGTTTGAGTAAGCCTTGCTCTTACTAAACAATAGAACCTGTTTAAACTTAAAAGTAACTCAAGACAACCATTAGTTGTTCTTCAAAGCATTTTCTTTAAATTGGCTTTGTTGTCATTCAAAACTTGTTAACACTTCTTGGAAGGGATCTGGGCTAACAGTATTTACTTTCCTTCATGCTATCTCATAACAAGCATATCATGCATAGTTCACCCATTCATGCATACATCCCATTGACATCATCCATATGAAAAAGAGAAATCATTTGACATTCATTTTCATGCATTTGTAAAAAAATGGCATGTATTCATTGATATGCATTCATGCTTACATTTTCTTTCATGCATATCCACAGAAAAAAATTGGCATTTATGCATAGTCCACATTCATTAAAAAAAATCTGTCCATGATCCAATTTCTTTTTCAGAGTTCATAAGCTTCACATCATGTTTTTTCAAAAGAGTTCAAAAAAAAAGTTTGCTTTTTGGCATTTCTCATCTTCTTTTCCTAATAAAATTATTTAATTCACCATTTTGAAGAATTCAAATGTTGGGTTAATATTTCATTTTAAATTCTTAGAAATTCTTCTTACCATTAGGTCTAGATACATCTTTCCTTATTCTCCTTGCCATAGTCCATCCACTACCAAGAGCCTGCATAAGCTTATCCGCTTGCCAAAAGTCAACCTTTTAATACTAATCAATGCCCATTCACAAAAATTTTTTTTTTGAGCTTTTTCGAATCCTTTTTCTGATAAGTAACCCAAATTGAGCTTGCAAATACCACATGGGAATTCCAAGACACATTATTGAAGATCATCCCCTCTAACAATGCTTGAGCTTTGCTTCTTGAAGTCTATTGTGTATGTTTGAGCTTTGTTTCCATTTAGATATTGTTGATTGTAATCACTCCATTGGTTGTAAAAAGAAAAAAAGAAAAATAAAAAAATTTAAAAGCTGGACTTGACATCTTGTCTTGTGATTAAAGATATTGAAAATAAGCAATCATGATTTGAGATAAAGTGTGGCCATATTTCTCTATCCTTAAAAAAAATTTGAAAAGAAAAATCATCACTTGTACCCACTTTGAGCCTAAATTTTCTTTTGAAGCAACATTTGGCAAAGATCACCCCTACATGGGGTTTATTTTTTTAGGAGAAATAACTTTCGTTAGTTAGTTGTAACATAATCCATAGTTGAAAAGGAAGGAAATGAATGAAGGAATGAATCACATTCGAAGCAAACATTTACGTAGAAAAGGAAAAAAAGAAAAGGAAAACAGAGAATGCACAAAAAGAAGGAAAATGAAGAATTAGATTGAAAATGTAAAAATGAGGAGGTTGAGACAAGTACTTCATTCCAAAGTGAAAGTGATTGTTTCCATAGAAAATACAACATAACTGATGGAATTATTCTCCTAAAAAAATGATCATTAATCTTGATTGACATTTAAACACTTTTTTGGGCCATCAATATCTTTCATTTCATAACCCATATACTATTGGCCACGTTACAAGCTTAAGGAAGTCCATTCTAATCAATGATTGATTGCTTTTATTTTCACAAATTTTGATTTTGAGATAAGTTTTCTTTGCCAAGGAAAAGAAGGGAAGACAAAAAAGAAAAAGAAGAAAAATATATTTTGAAACGAAGAACTATGTCATTTAGATGGAAGCAAACATTTGAAACTAGCGAAGAAATAAGATATCTAATATTGCCATTTGGAATTTTAACTGGGGCTATAAGAACATTAAAAATATTATTCAGTTTTGCCCAAGTGGAACTTTCAAGTTTAGAGGCCTTATTGGATTCACAACCCATATTCAAGGTCCTCATTATCAAGCCCATCATCTTAGTCCCACCTAGGCCATATGGCTGAATTGTTCAAAGAAAAAGGAAGAAGAAAACCAAATGGAAAAACTGAAAATCCATGAAATCATCATTTTGAACCAAGAACAACACTTAGCAAAGCATAGAAATAAACTTAAAAACAATCCCTACCTAATCTGATTTGAAGGAAAAGAAGAGAACTTGGTTTCCTTCAGTGAAATGAAAAAATATTCTTGAAAACTTGAAGGTATTGCCAAGAGGAGGAGGAAATGAGAGCTTTTGGTGTCCTAAAACTAGAATGGTAAGTTTGAATTTGCATCTACTATCTTGAAGCATGCCTATTTATAGAGATTTGCAGCTCATAAATGGACAAGGAAGGAAAGAAATCTGACCAAAAATTTGAGAAAAAAATAAGGAAGAAAAATCATTTTGTTTGGTGGCTTAAAACATGGAATCATGTTTCCATGTTTCATGATTCTTTGTTTTCATTTTTGGAGGTTTTGTGACATAATTTTTGACTTATTACTCAATAATTTCGTGCATTCAGCCTTGTGGAAGGGATTTTGTGTGTTCCATGTATTTTTTAGGTGTAGGCAAGGTATTCATGCAATTTAGAGAATTTACGGTTAAGGGTTTAAGTGAATTACTAAGCAATTTGGTGTTTTAAGCAATTTTACCTAATCAATCTAAATAAATAATTTTGACTCTAGATTAGTAATTAGAATTTAATAAGCTTTAATTTGAGCCTAATATTGCTTAGGTTTGTGACATCAAAAATCTCAAAATTTGTAAAACTTGGACAAAGAGGGCAAAACGGTATTTTACTTAAAAATTGTGACCACCCGAGCTTAACCAATGGTTAATCATGGCTTAAAAACACCTTTTAAACATTTTAGTGAGGTTATTGTGATGCCTAGTTACTTAACATTTTGGTCATTTGTGAACTCAAAATTAGGATTTTTCCTCTATTAACACACATAACACTCCCTTATTAACATCAAAACATCCCCTTGAGGATGGGTGGGGCCCACGATCCTCATTTTCTGGTATAACCTTGGGGCATTTTGGTCATTTTACACGTACATTGGGGTTTGCAATACTTGCACGAATTGTAACTTCTTCTAACGTTATATTCATATTAAGGTATTGTTTGGCCTTCAATTTTATATGACATTTACCTATGTATTGTGAAGCTTAGGATTGGATTGTTTTGCCTTGTAAATAGATTTAAAAGAAATTTTTTTTTACTCAAACAAAATTGATTACTTTTATTTTGCTTGTCCTTTTAAATTAAAAGACCAAGTAAAGGGGGGCTCCTCAACATCCAATTTTGGTTAGGTCATAAAAAATTTTTTTTTTTATGAATCCAGAAAAATTTTAAAAAAATTCTTTTTAGTCCATGTTTAATAATTTGTCTTAGTCCAACTGTTCCAAAACATAAAAAAGTATAATCATGATCAAATCTATTTTTTTTCTCTCTCTTAGCATATTTTTCCTTGATTTCTTTTATAATTAGTATCCATCAACATTTTCAATTTATTTCAATCTAATCCAATTAGCATAAATTAGTATCAATTAGCTTTCTTTTTTTATTCCAATCAAATTAGTTTTTTTTTTTTTTGCAATTAGTATCAAATTAATTTTCTTTCATTAATTACATTTAGTATTATAAATGTATATAAATAGGTATATTTTTGTAAGGAAAAGGGAGGGCAAAACAACCCTCATTCACCATCCTCACCATTCACATATGACACTTCTTTAGAGAAAGCCCTCACCCTTTGACCTCATCTCACTAGCCATCATCTTCACTAACCAAGTAACACCACCATGAGACCACCATGAATAGTCCCAAGAGCCAAGGCCTCCACTGCATAGCCCACTCCACCATCCTTTCAACCTATAAAGTTAAGACCTGCCTTCACTTTTGTGAAGTTAGGAAAACTCCACTTCTGCCCATAGCCAGCAACCCATCTCCATCCTATCTTTTCATAAATTTTAATCTAGGTTGTTTTTATTTTATTTTTATTTTTAGCTTTGTTTTGGTTACTTTACGTGTTCACTATTTGTTTTTTCTTTAGTGTTTAGTTTTTACATTCCCTAAACTTTTCTTTTCTTTTTTACATGTTTGCAATTTTAGTTTAGCTTTCATTTAACGTTTTTTTCCTTTTTTTCAATAGGATGCTAGGATGTTAGTGTATTTAAAAGTAAAAGGTCTCATAAAATACAAAATAAATATTTTTCTTATCCGTTCAATAGTCAATAGTTGTGACTGAATAGGTGCCTCCTTCATCACTGTTGAATTGTAAAAAATTTACTAAGTAGCCTTTTGCTATTTTGAATCCTATGCAAAAATGAATTTTAAATCTTTTAATTCATTTTTTTAAAAAATTAACTCAACACACTTATTTTTTACAAGAACAACGTGGCTTTGAGTTCCTCATTGTACTAAAGGATACATCGGCATAGCCAATAACTATCAAGCTATATTACCTTCCTAATTACCATATTCTACTCGAGTATTAACATAGTAATTAGCAGAGTATTACTTACGTTCATATTCTATACTAGTCAAAATACAATGCAATAAAGAAATTTAGATGTATATGTTGCAAAGCTCTTATTTAGATATATGAACATCTTTCCTAAGTTTACAATATGTACATCATACTAGCAAAGCAAACGAGATTACTCCTAAGCTAGTCAGGAACTCAGTTTACACATGAAACACCCTTACCCTCTAGTTTATCCTACTCAAAGTCAAAGCCCAACAAAATTTTATACAACCAGAAATGGACTTCGTTAACATCTGATAGGATCCGTTTAGGCTGTGGGTTCTACTACTAAACTACTACTATACATATCAAGAGTCCTTGGATGTCTTATGCTCTCCTAAAGAAAACCATTCGCCATTGGGATGATGGCATTTCCCCTGAGGGCATCCTGGACCAGCAAGTGGATTAGAGTCCGAGGATGAGGATGAGGAAGGGTCATCTCCAGGAGGGACAGGTGGTGCTGGTGGTACTACAAATACATCGGGGTGTGCCAAGTGTAGAGGCACACCATCAAATGGGAAATCGGGATCAAACTCAGGGGTAAAAACAAAAGCGCTAAACAAACGGTTGAAAAATTCGTATGCCTGAATTGGGAATATGCTACAACATATAGTGAATCCAAATTGGGTCATAGTGCCATTGCCATTGGGGTGAGTCAAGGAAGAAGATCACCGATGACATTTGTGGAATTTGAATACAATACAACATATATGCACATAGGGATAAGAATATTATAAAATTTTTAGTAGAGTACTCCCTCATGTATGAAAGAAATAACCAGCCATTTCAGCCATATAGGTAATATCAGGTAAGGTCATATGCAAGAGTAATATAAAAATAATAATGACAATTATACATTTAGTCTTGTAAACAAGGAACCCACTTCGGTGCCATTTTCTCTTTTCTTTAATATAGGTAAGGATTAATTTCGCATCAAGAGGTATCTATAGTGGATAATTCCACAAAAGACAATAGACGCTAGGACATGAGCTCATTCCTATTCGTGATCATTGGACTTCATTTTTCCATTTTCGAATCACACACAGTTCTATTCCTAGATATGTTTACTGACTCATAAAATTTCCAGGGAAGTCCTTATTCTTGCCTCCTTTCTTTATCCCACATAAGCCTTGTCTCGTTTTCCCCATATATTCAAAATTTCATAACTAAGATTCACATATTCTCTTTGTCACAATACCTGCATCATGTACTTCATTTTCTTTTCTTAAAAGCACACTTACATCACTTGTAAGCATTCAATTACATTAGAGTCTCATTCAGCAATTATTTGAAATAACAAGCATGCATTCATATGCCATACACTTGGACTAAATGTTATTTTATCATTAATTTAAGCTATTCTTACCATTCCAGCACCCTAGATTTACTGTACCAGTATCAACATTTAATTTCCATATCAAATGGCCATTTCAAGAGCCACAAAAATTTTTCATGACACGTCAAGGTGTCTAAGAGGCCCTATAAAAATTTCATAGTAAATAGAGCTCTCTAACCCTATAACTAATTGTACAAATTCAGTGGTTGAGACGGCTTATTCAAGCTCAAACCAGGGCCCTCATAATTTTTAACCATAGCAAATTATTTAATCAACTCAAAATAAAATTTACGGTGATAATTCAATATATTATCCACTTCTTGTAAAAATTTCAAAGTATAGTTCAATCATTTGCTATGGTAATAAAATCGGACAATCTTATTGCTTCAACTTCAACAATTCAGCAGTATCAATCCTATTTAGGTATTTGATTTTTTTTAAGGCAGTATAAAACCAACACCCAAGAAAATTCATGTAATTAGTTCGAGATGTTGGCTTCCATATATATTTTTTCAGTTCATAAATATGACCACAAATAGGTCTAAAAATTCAGAAAATTTCCTACTCCGCCAAATCGAAAATCTAGTAGCCTAGCCAAAACTTCTTTTGATAAAAATGATTTTCTCACACCATCCAAATACACCACCCAAATTAATACATCAATATCAACATAATATCAACCAATATAATAAAAAATTTTAGACCTAACTCAAAAACTCATCAGAATAAATTTGAAAAGAAAAGGTAAAGAAAACCCTACTTTTAGTGATCTAATGAATCCTTGGTCCCAAGGTGCTCTAAGATTGCTTCCTTCCACTCCAAAGCTTCCCAAATCAACCCCAACCCCTTCCTAACTCAGTGAAGGTGAGATAGCTAGGCTAGGCTTGGTGAAGAACAAAGATTTTAATCGGTTAGATTTGTAGGGATTGAGGTGTAGATGAAGTTTTGTGAAGGAAGTTGGTAGTTTTAACAATTCTAAACTACGGTTTTTGAGGTTATGAGCTTGGAACTTTCAAGGAATGAAAATGGAGGCTGATGCTTCTCCTTGGGTGATGGCCGAAATTAGGAAGAAGAATTGATGAAGTTAGGTGACTTGTGTTTATCTTATAGTAAGCTTTAGATATTATATAATATAAGCACATAATTCTTAAAGATAGAAAATAGAATGGATGACTAGGATTTAATATTCAAGATTAAATCTTGGCCTTCCACATGTCTTAAATGGATATACATTATCCATTTGTGGTGATTAGACATCTTTCGGTATTAAAAATCACACACCGAAATCTTACCGAATGGGTAAATGCCATACTCGATTCAACCGATATTACTCAAAAATTAATTCTAAGTATAAAATTTTTATTTCCACTTATTTCTAACCTTATTCCCATGTTTTCCTAATTTTGGGCACCTCCAGTCCCGAATATAAGGTTTCAATTGCCCGCAAAATACTATTCATTTTTTTTTAGACCATAGAGTTGTTCTCATCATTACTACGCCTATTAGAATCTTAATATTCCCATAAACAAATCCTTAGTTAATTTCTAAAGAAACTTAGGGTGTTACACAAGCCAAAATCATTTTTTCATAAAATTTGTTCTTTAATTTTTAGTTTTTTTTTATCTCTTTTTGTAAATATATAATTGCTATAATTTTTGAGGAAAATAAATAGTTTTAAGTCATAAACTAATTTACATAATGAGCTCCAGGGTAACCGTATATAGATGTATTAAAATTGCAGTGAGATTAAGTTTTCACCATTGATCATAATTGGATTCTGGATCCAAATCTTTTTAAGAGACCAGTTTGATCAAATAAAAGGTTTTTCAATTTTAGCCAAAATTAAATTTGGTGGCGACTCCCACGTTTTTAATTTGGTTGTCATTTTCATCGTGGCGCCCTTTGAGGACATTGTGACAACACCAGTTCTGATTAGTGGTACATTGTATGTAAATGCAACAAAACTATAAGACTGAATTCAGGCATGTACTAACTCCAAGGTATTCAAAGGTTTTTTGTTTTAAAGAATTGCATATGCAAACCATGTTTTGGAATATTGCTTATTAATACCATGTTTTAACCTCTTTATTTGTAATTGTCTTGATATAGAATTAAGATGCATGTATCCAGAGATAGCTAATCTTGTCATTTTTTATCATAAAGGTCAAATGGTTATTAGAAAACCATGTTCTAAGTTATTTGAATACACTCACAAAGTATGTCTTATTCTACATACATTCTGATTTTTTTCTATAGACATTTAGAGTTTTTTTTTCCTCAAGCCTTAAGTCATTTTTGTTTTAATTCTTTACAGATTGATGGTGAGATGGCTTATTCCCAAGAATTTGAGTGTAAACTACTTTAGCAATTTCTATTCAAAATTGAGGTCAAAGAAAGTGTAAACAACTACTATGAACCTTCATTCAAGGTCTTGAAAGTGTGTTTTGATAAAGCCGTGATTTCAAAATTTAAGGACGCTAATGTTTAGTATTACTCCCTTGAAGATGACCACTTAATAGACAATACTAGGAAGTTACTTGAAAAGTTAAAGAATTTAAAGGACGTAAGTATCTCCAATATAAAACCTTTTAGATGCTGGAAAAATCATATGATAACTCTCTGGGACACCAATCAAGAGAATATGTTGATAATTGTGATTTAAAATTTGTAAATTAAGCTATCTAACATTTTTCAAATCGTACATTATTCTTCAGTTGTTAGCTACAAAGGTTCTTCTTCCACTTATGTGTTTTTTTATTTACTACATTTTGTTAACAACTAGCTCACTTAAATTCATTTTTGATGATATTAGTTGGGAGTGTTTGTTGTGCTTGAAACTATTAAATGCCTAGATGATGTTGAAGTTGGGGGTATCCGCCTATAAGTGCAGCGAGGAAGTTGTAATTGATAGAGACCTATATTTCTACGGTAGTTGTGGTAATGGTTGTCATACCAAGATGAAGTGCTTTTTTTTTAAAAAAAAATCATATTTAAAAAATCATTTGCTATGAAATGTTTTTTATAATAAAAATATTTCTCTTTATTATTCAAACATAGAGCAAAACTTAAGGTAATTGATGAAGCTGATAGTGCAACTTTTGTCCTATGGGATCCCCAAGGTTCTCAATTGTTAAGGAATTTGTGTTTCGCAATGCTGGAGTGTATTGAGCAAGTATGTTATTTGTTTTCTAGGAAACAGGACTTGTATTGTGTTTCCACCTTCATGACACATTTCAAACTGTAAATGTGCAATACTTTAATGTATGTTTCATTCATGTCATGCAATCCTTTTTTTTTTTTTTAATTCAAACAAGGTAATGGGTAGCTTAATTATCCAAAGGAGTTCAACAAATTACTTTTTGGAAAGGAGTTCACATTCAAAGTAGTTATGAAAGACTATGGACTAAATCAAAATGAGCACACCTTAGTCTATCGTATAAAAGTTTAAGGAATCAAAATTTGTCTTACCTAAAATTGAGATGTTATTGTTTGCTTTTCTAATTAAATTGCACTTTCATTTTCTTTCTTGTGTTTAGAACTATATAACCATATATGTAAGTTGAATTTTAGTAATTCTTTTATTTTGTTGATGTTTATTAGCCTGATATGATTGTTGGACTATGGCTTGGAGAGAAGCCATTGACTTTTGAAGTTTAGGAAGTTCAATCCCCATCATCTTTAGCTAAGATGGTATTAATTTTACTTATCAAATTAGAACCTATTTAATTATTAAGATATGCTAACATAGTCAAATGATGATAAAAAAAATTATTTTTTGAAGGACTTGATGATAGAATTTGTTGAAGTAGAATGCCTTCAATATTCTTAGGCTGATAGTAATATCCCATCCTTAACCCAGCAAAGCAAACTTCTTATGAGTCTGAACAAAAAGCTTATGAGACATGTCAACTACAGGTTGAAGACTAATAAGCTGGATAAGCTTAAATGTGTTAAGATTGAAAAGAAGTGAAACTTGCCAAGTTTTGTTAGGATTTTCTTATCTTTTTCTGATTAGGTTAATAAAAAGTCTACCAATTATTTATAAATGATTATGGTTATAGACAATTCATATTTGTTATGGTTGTAAAGTTGAAAGTTGTTATTTCTTATGCATTATGTTTTATTACGATAATTTAAGGTATTTAATTATTGGCCAAATTTAGGCTTTTAATTTTAATCATGTTCATATATGCTTTAGATTAGTTTGCTTTCTAAAGCTTTTTTTGGGGGGTCCTTATTGTTAATAGGATTGTCCTTTGGAATTGGTGTTGGATTTCAAGCTTCTAAATAAGATTATTTAAACTCTATTTTTGTGACTTGATACAAATGTAAATAAAGAAATTTGCTAAGGGGAATTGCTTGCAGGTAGTTGAAATTGAATCTATGTGGCACCTTTAGCTCCATTCAACCCTTTTTTTTTCAACGCTCCCAACATTGTTTACCTATGAGCAGTCTACAGAGGCTTTTTGTAACACCCTCCCAAGTACAACACCATGCTTAAACTATGACATTAGACTTAGGAGTTGTTACTTATAATTTAGCAGATCTTACTTAAGTATCTATACCATATTTGATCGAGTCATACAATAACTAATTCGTAATTCTATTGAAATATATAAAAAGAAACAAAGTATTTATTGAATACAAATTCAAATACAAGAGAAAGCTCTTCTATGAGCCTTACTACATCTGTCTTCTCATATATTTACAAACATATACATACAACTAAGTAAAACTAATAAAGGCTTCAACTATTGAACTACTACAAATTCAATTCTTCTATGTAGCCTCATTGTTTTCTAGTTCAATCTGGAGATGACATGGGACTAGAAAACATAGAGGTGAGCATTGTGAAATTCTCGGAGGGCATTCCCCAAATACTTAATAAAATCCATATCATCATCATCGTCCCAGGCACTTTAGGTTTTTTAAGAAAAATTTGATCATGAAGCACATGACAAAGGTTCATTTTGAAGTTCAAAATCATCCTTCTGAAGTGGATTTCTTTTAGTACTCAATCACTTAATACTTATATATCATAATGATCATGCTCATAGTAAATCATATTAGACAAATAATTCAATGTAATATGAATATGCATAATGATAAATGCCGTGATCTTTAGTGAAATTATCTTTACATGTCCTTGATATGTCAAAAAGGATCTCATATACATCTCTTTCATCTTTACGTGTCCTTGACATATCGAAGGAGATCTTTGATTTTACTTAGCACATATTATAGAGGACTACTTAGTGTTAACTTGTCGTGGCCTTTGATCTATGGTGGCTTATTCCATTCCTAGGTAATAGATTGTTTTTTAGGATTGAGCTTATTCATATACATGTTCATTAGATTTGCTTTCTCTAACTACAAGACTATTCCTAGCCATGGTTTACTTTCCCTGACTCAATTCAAGGCTAGCCAGCTTTACTTTCTTACTGACCAAATTTACTTTCTCTAGCCAAGAAAACAGATTCTTGATCTTTCTCTTATATAGAGGCAATTGTAAAAACTATTCACAATTATATGCACATAATATCTTTATGTTCCATGGTACATATGCAAGCATCACAATCTCATATGCATCTTAAATATGTATGCATCTTAATTATATATGCTCATATATTACTCGCAATATCAGTTCTAGCTCATAGAGCATCTATCAAGAATTTCAGTCTCAAACATTCACAATGTCATGGATATAATATCATCTACAAGTTTGCATTCACTTGTACATAACATCACCAACAAGCTCTTATAATATATCAAGTAATGAATATTTCATCACATTTTCAGCTCCTGGTATGCCTGTCAAGTATTATAGCCTTAAAGAAAATCATGGGCAAATTACTAAACACCATCAACATAGAGCAAAACCATTTTTAGAGCTATTCAATATGTAAACCCTATAAAAATTTAGAGCAAAATAATGCCTCTAGCTATATCAACAAAGATCTACAATTTCAAAGCAGGAATCCACCTGATTCCAACTAATAGTCAGAATTTCCAATTTTATTACTATATCAAATAAACAAATTAAATCCTATAAAAATTCAGGGTTAGACTTCAAGATGTCCAAAACATCCTAAAAATTTCAAATTAAAATTCGATCATTTGATATCGTAACAAATTTATACAAAATCAATACTTCAGAATTGTTTATTCAAGCATAAACCCTAACCAGTTTGGTTTATGAATTTTCAAAAATAATAAAATTCTTCAAATAAACCCAAGAAAATGACTGAAGATGACTCCATATGTTAGCTTCATCATATAAAAATCTTAGCTAAAATAAAGTCTCTAACTAAGTCAGAAAATTGTGCATTTTTACCTGCTTATTACAATTCAAAGTTTAAGCAACACAACATACAACTTATTTTGATAAAAGGAGTTTTCTAACAACATAAAACTAATCCATGTAATGCTCGGGGACAAGGCGGGGAGTGATCGCGAAAGAAGGCACAGACAATGAGCGGCTCTTGAGCTTCTAAGTGGTGGGGTACATGAATGAGCTGATTGCACACCCAAATGAGAGGATCCTACTGAATAGGTATGGGACTATGGGTTAAAGAGGGCTTATATGAATTGATTTGTACTACCTATATCAACAAAAATGCATCTTCTTTTCATAGCCCATCACGAAAGAACTCTACAGTTAAGTGTGCTTGACTTGGAGCAATAGATGGGTGACCTCCTGGAAAATTTTCTTAGGAAGCATGTGAGTGAGGACAAAGCACGCTGAAAGACTCGTGTTGGTTTGTGGGGCAGTCGTCCTTCCATAAAGCGGGAGGGATGTTACAAATGGTATCAGAGCCTACTTCTCCTAGTACGGTGTGATTCGGGATGAACCAATCCAAGCTGGTGGGCATGTAACGCCTGGGGACGAGGGCGGAGTGATCACCGGTGCAAGAAGGCACGGACAATGAGTGGCTCCTGGGGCTTCAAGTGGAGGGGTACATGAATGAACCGATTACACACCTGAATAAGAGGGATCCTGAGACTGTGTAGGTGTGGGACTATACAGTTAAGGAGGGCTTATATGAATTGATTTGTACTACTTATACCAACAAGATGCATCTTCTTTTCGGTAGCTTATCATAAAAGAACTCCCAGGTAAGCGTGCTTCACTTGGAACAATTTTGGGATAGGTGCATCCTGGGAAGTTTCTTAGGAAGCGTGTGAGTAAGGACAACCACGTTGAAAAGACCCATGTTGATTTGTGAGGACAATTGTCAATCCATAAAGAGCAGGTGATGTTACAATCCACCCATTCAAACACATCAATATCTATATATGGGCAGCCAATAAAATCAAAATTTTTAGTCTCAATCAATCCAAACCATTTCCAAATTAGTTTTGCAAAGAAATAGGTTAAAGAAACCCTACTTGGCTCTTGCAAGCTCTAGCTCTTGTTCTTAGGTTTCTTTAAGAGCTTTTACACCCAATTTTTTTTTTATCTAAACCAATCAAATCCTCTCTTAACACAGTAAGAACAATAGCTACGGTTGATGGTATGGTGAGTCGAGGTTTGCTTATAAAGAGTTGATTTGGGAATTACAAGAAGTAAGTTGTAGTTTGTGCTTTTGTTATGGATTCTTGGTGGTGTAACTTGAAGTTTCAAGCTAAGTTAGAGTATTTTGATGAAGAAAAGAAGTGGAGAAGGCTGTATGGAGTGTGCTGGCCGAAAATTAGGGAAGAAATGGTAAGGTTTGTGATTTTATTCATTTAAAATAATATATATAAAATTATTTCCTTAAAGTTAAATTGTAATTTTTTATAAAACTCTTATTGGCTCTTGAAAAAGGCAATGGTGTGGCCTTTCCTAGGCCACACACTTGTCATCTTAGGTGCAACTTGCATTGCAAGTTTTATCCAGTGTAAAAAACTACACATTGTAATTTTATCGAATAGGTAAAATATCATACCTGTAAAATAGATATTATCCGAAATTAAATTATGGATCTAATCTTTATTTCTAACCCTTCCTAGCCTTAATCTTATACTTTCTTAGTCTCGGGCATCTCCATCCTGATTCTAAGGTTTCGATAGTCTTAACGGCATGTAGGATTCGTAAAGTTACTATTCATATTTTTTTCTGAGTTATTCTTATTATGACTAATTCTATCGTGAAATTCTGATTAATAAAGTTTAAATAAAATTTTTGAAATAAATTTCAGGTTGTTACACTTTTCCTTGCTTCATCCTCTTTCATTATTTTAATATTTATTTCACATCTAAAATTTATATATTTGATAAGAGTAGTAATTTTCTTTAAGTATTTTTATATTAAATTTGTGAAACCAAATATATAAATTATAAGAAAGATGCAAAATATATGTACTAGAGATGTGATAATTAAGATTACATTTAACTAATTTTTTTTAAAAAAATTAATTCTTTTCATAAGAATATTCAAAAGTAATATAAGTTAAAAAGGTTATATCATTTACCTTTTTTATTAACAATAACATTATCATGAATTTAATTATTTGAAGATAGAATATTTTTTCACCTCATTAGTGATGGCATTATTCGATTATATATGATTTGAAGACAGAGAATATATCAATTCAATTATATATGTTGAGATGTCATTATTTGACTTGCATAGAGGAAAATAGTTATAAATAATTTCCACAAATTGAGGTCATTCGTGATCTTTTATTAATTACAATATATACGTTATAAATTAAAAAAAAAACATTCTATCTTGATTTACCAAAAGTAGGTAAATGACTAATTATATAATAAGGTTTTACAATGATATTTCATTATTCAACTGTTTTATCTTTAGAGTCTTGTTATTTGAACGCACTAATTGGTCACACTACGCGACACATACGTGCAACATACTACAATGTGACAAAATAGAAGTATAATGTATCTCATCTATGGTTGCACAGGATAGGTCCCTACTGGCCTGTCAAGGCTCAACGAGAGGTAGAGATGAAAAAAAGCTAGGTCGGGAAAAGATGGAGCCTGAGAGGAAATAGAGCTCAGGCAAGACTGGGCGCATCTCCTCTAGAGGGCATGTGACGGAGCTTAGCCACCTTTTATCCAAGCTTCTCCTCCTCAGCAAAGCTTCACTTCCTCCTGTCGAGCTTTATTTTCTCTAGACAAGCTCCACCTTCTCCAAGCCAAGCTATTTTTTCATCTTTGCCTCTCGATAAAGCCTTGACAGAAAAGTCGACTCACCATCTCTTGGCTGAGCTTTAACTCCTATTAGCCGAGCTTCATGTGGGGATTGGGGTGAATGGGATTCACTAAGCAAGTTTTTTTCCTCTTTTCTTTTCACGCTTCAACCTACCATGTTCCCTTCAATATATGTATGCACACTAGCCATCACCCTTTCCGTCCAATGCGTCACATATGTTCATCGATTCCATGTGTTAGAAAAACATTTCTCTTATCTTTACTCTCAAAATTAGAAGGTGATGGACACAATCAGATTCCTCTCTTCTCCAACCCAAAACAAGCTTGGTTACAAAGAAACATACAAATACAAGAAAAAGTGGCAGAAAGTATATAGGTTTAACATTTAGTTTTATTCTTCCTTGTCACAAATTAGACTTTGTATATTATCTTTTATCAAGTTTTATTATACCAAATCTCTAATGTAAAAGTGAACCAACATTGTTGAATAAGGGGATAAGGCTGAGTTACAAATAGAAGACAACTTTTTTGCTTTAAGTTGAAAAAATTAAATTTGTTTTATTTATTTGTATAATGATTTGGCAAGAGAAAAATATTGTGCAACGTTATTCTGGATCAAAAAGGATGATTCCTATAAAGAATCAACAAAATCTTTCATGTTCATGAAGGATGTTTAGATCAACTGAGTGTTTCCCGTTCTTAGAAAAGAGTGTTGTTGAGAAATGTCCATGGGCAACCAATATGAATGTATTTTATGTGTAAAATATTATATAATGTGAACAAATCATGTAAGAGAGAACATAAAAGTTGGTCTTAAAATATTATATGCCTCAGTCATTTAAATTTTTTAATTTTTAATACTATTGGAGTACGACAAAAAAATAAATACGATAACAAATGCTAATAAACGTCAAATTTCAGGCAACAAATTAAACTATTTATAACAAAACTATTCTTTATAAAATAGTTTTGAGAGTAAAGATTATTTATAACACTCCCTTTAAATAATATAAGATCTTATAATTTATGCATCATAAATTACTATTTCATTTTATCCGTCCTCATTCAATATTTCCATAGTAACCAATACTACTAATAACCCTTTAAGGATATTCATATTGATAATTTTAATAATTAATAAATAAAAAGAATGCTATATGTTCACAAATGAAAATCAAAATCCTCAAACTATTGCTAGATTACAAAGAACACAAGTAACGTCACTCCCTTTTACTCTAGATATTAGAGCTAATTAAAAAAATGATATTATTTATTAATATTTTGATATGCCTACACTTTTCTATAAATAGTTTATTTGATCTCCTTTTGATCTCATTAGAATATTAACATTGAAAAATAAATTGTTATGCAAGTGCAAAAGGTTTGATGCCAAAATCGACACATTCCATACCAATGGTATTGTCAAATTCAAGAAGCCCATTATCGGATTTAACAAATGGTATTTATTTTGAGTCTAAATTTAAATTAAAGTATTATTTGTATTTCATAAAAAGCTAATTTCTTACTACCTCTATTCCCAAATAATTGTTTGTTCTTACAATTTTACTTTTCTACAAATAATTATACATTTAGGATGTTTAGACTACATTACTTTTTCTTTTTTGCCATTATGAAATTAATGAAAGTGAGATGATAATGGAAAAGAGAAAACAAAGGAGTAGAAGATAGATGGTAAGCATAAATAACTAATTTATAAGGAATATTTTGTTGTCATTCATCTAAATTTTCTTTAGTTAGCTGTAAGATTTCTTCAATTATTTTGATAAATTGATATACACATTTAAAAATGGACAGTTAATTGATAGCAGAGGTAGCAACTAAAATTTTATATTTTTAATAATATTGGAATTTAGATTACCTTTTACCTAAAAATTTGTTGTGGTAAATTTAAATTTGTATTAACAAAAATATCACTTTACAAATGCCCATAACAGTTGCAAGTTCTTCAAAGAGGCCGAACACTGACTCTCTTCTTCAGGTTCAATGAATTTTGGAAGGCACAAAGTCCTAAGAAGATCTATTATTTCATCTATTATATCACATGTCACATTTGAGCTTGAAGGTAGGAATCTAATTTTTTTTATATTCTTTTCCTTCCAATAGTATGTAAAAAAATTATGAATGCTATATCTTACTTGTAGTCTAATTTATTAGTTTTTTCCTCTTCAATATGAATAAATGATACTTTATCTAAACCGCTAATAAAACACGTAGAGTTTTTATTTGACAATCCTTATTTGAACAATCTAAGAGTGAAGGTAACTTTAAATAATATGTATAGTCTTTGTACTATATCAAATAGTTATATTGAAAGTATTGACCATAAAAATTTTCTTTTTGATAGTATGCTTGGATTTTGGAGATTTTTCATTACAGTGTGAATTTTGTTACACTTCTGGATGGTATGAGGAAAAATTAGAAAAATATAGAAGCTCTACAAATCCACAATTTTTTATTTATTTTATGAAAGGAAAGATCCAACTCCCACTTTTGCAAGGATCCATTGATTTACTATTTAATTAGCTAAATCGCATCGACAGGAAAAATTCTCTTTTTTTTTTAAATATTAGACAATAAAATAGCATATTTTCATTCACTACTATGGGGGCAAAGTTGAAACCACTCTAAAAAATGGCCGAACACCTCCACAATTTATTTTGCATGGACAGAATTTTCATAAAATAGGCTTTTTGCTTCCAGTTATAGGTCATCTACCAAAATTTTCACAGCTTTATATATATATTCGAATAAGATATGAAAAGAATGACCTATTTCAAGTACATTTTTATTTATATATTTTTATATATTTACGCATTTCCTTAACTATTAACTTCTCTTAAAAATGAATTCATACATTAGACTTTTATACAAAGCATGTTTAATCAAATTGTTATTTGCTTTCAGGAATGGATGACAAAGTTCAAATTTGGACATAACTTTAGTAGAGGATTTAAAAGACATGATTGATCAACACAACATTTTGGCAACAACTTTTTGAAGGGTACAAGATTTTATAAATCACGAACCTTCTTCTAATATTTGTTTGAGGTCATTTTGGAGTATATGCAAGAAATTATAATATTCCATTTGATGAAGTTGGTACTCTACTAGTTAGGGCTTTTGATGCTTCTGATCAAGGGAGAGATATCATTGTTAGAAAAGATTATGGTCATTTGTAAAGAATTCATGAGACTTACACTTATCATCCCCCTTCAATACCCACTATCATTTCCATTTAGAGAAGATGGATACAAAAAAAAAACTCCTTTTAAGGGATTCTATCATTAACAACAATAGTATCAAAAGAGTTAGAGTAATAGTGAGGAAGTTTATTGCATTCAGGATACAAGACAAATAACTAGAGCATGAAAACATCTTACAGTCTCAACGATTGTTCCAATAATTCTTGGTTCATGCTTACACGATGATTGAAGCAAAATATACCCAATGGGTAAGATTAAATCAAAATGTGATCATGTTTGACATTTTGAGTAGTTTAGAAGAGACTGTTATGAAAGGTGAAACAAATCTAGCGAGCTCAACATTGCGCATTATTTTACCTTCCTCTTTTACTGGAGATAAGGTACATGTTTAACAATTGTTAGGATGCAATGGCTATTTATAAGAGGTATGGATATCCCAATTTATTTGTTAAGTTATTTGCAATCCTCAATGGGCATAAATATCAAGATTTGTTAGAGGCAGGGATATTAAAGTATAAATCAACCTGATACTACATGCGAGTCTTCCAGAATGAAGTTGGATCAAATATTAATTGACTTCAAAAAGGGATGTATTTTTGGGAAAGTTATAGTAGGTAATAATACTACTCTTTATTTGTAAGCCATTTTCACTTGTTAAAATATTATAATATTATAATAAAAAATAAATATTATTTCTATCAATGTAGTTTATATTAAGACAAAGTAGATTTTTACTATATATATGTATGCATACAATTGAGTTTCAAAAGAAAGCGGTGCCTTATACACATATTCTATTATGTTTGTACCTTGATGATAAACTATAGACACTTGAATCTATTGATCTTGTGATATCTATTAAGCTATTAGACAAAGGAAAATATCCTTGACTATTTGTGGCTATTACTAAATTAATGATGCAAAATTAATGATGCAAAATCACTGTGTATGGTTGAAGGAAAATGCTCAAAATTTTTTCCAAAGAAGTTTGTAGAAAGCACAACATTTGATGAAGATGGTTATTCTATATGGAAAAGAAGAAATATGGGAGTAACCATTGTAAGAAAGGACATTATCTTGGACAATAGAGTTGTTGTTCCTTACAATCCAAAATTATTGATGAAGTATCAAGCTCATATCAACGTAAATGTTGTAACATGTCAAATAAAATTAAGTATCTTCAAGTATGTTAATAAAAGCCCAAATAGAGTTAGAGTTGTAGTGACACAACCAACAGGAGATCCTATTAATAAAGGGTTGGTTGATGAGATCAAAACTACTATGATCATCACTATCTTTTGGCTTGTGAAGCTACCTGGAGAATTCTCGCATTTAATTACATCATAGGTGGCCTCATGTTCAAAGATTAAGCTTTCATCTTCCAAATCAATAATTGGTTATTTCTAGAGATAGTAACTGAATTGACGACATTGTTCAAATGAATAAGGAAAAAAGACAATGTTTGAGGCCTGGATGGTTGCAAACATATCTTACCTAGAAGGAAGAGATTTAACTTACTGAGTTTCCAAGTCATTTCGTCTACAACAAAGCAAAGTGAGAATGGTTCCCTAGGAAGTAGGGAAATTCAATAGGCAGGCTTCAATACATACCTCCTAAACCTGAGTAGAGGATGTATGAGTTACCAAAGTTTAAGGAGAGTAGGTAATTTGGTACACCACTCTTTTGAAGAACCATGCCATGCATTGGGGTTATTAGTAGACGACAATGAATTTATTGAAGGTATAATAATTCTTTTACTATTTTTATTGGTTATTTTTACTTTAGATTTTTTTTTTTTTGGATTTCAGTCTTTTATTAGTATTATATTCATGGTCCTTACTGTTATTTTTAGTCTTTTCTTATATATTTCTTAAACAATGAATTTATTGAAGGTATAAAAGAAGCTAGAAGTTAGAATCCGCAAATAAACCAAGGAAACTCTTTGTTACATTGTTAGTGACATACACAGAAGTAGACTACAATTTGTATGGAAGCATGTTTAGATGGAATCTTACTTGACCGAGAAGAATATTAAGGAATCAAGGTATGCTTTAAACTATCGTTTAATTTTTTTCAATGATTTTAATATTATATTTCCAAATTTTAAAGACCAATTTTGCATCTTTTAGAATAATTTGAGAGTTTCATTTTGTCATTAAAAAAACCTTTTGCTTTTCTAAGATCTTTCTATCCCAAGTTCAAAGTTGAAGAATTTATGTTTGATTGAAATCGAAAAGTTACTTAATTCAAGTGGAAGATCTTTGAATGACTTCCGATACATGCCATAGCCAAATGATTCTCCACTCAATCAATTTCAAAATTATCTCTTAGTTGAAGAGCTAAACTATGATAGAGAGCAACTGTCCATTGATCTTGAATGGTACTTATCTTCAATGAACAAAGATCAAAGGATAATATATGATAATATAATGGACTCGATAGCCTCTAAGAAAGGAGATTTATTTTTGTATATGGTTATGGAGGAACAAAAAAAAACATTCATTTGGAGAACATTCTCCGCTGCTATTAGATCCATGGAAAAATTGTTTTGAATGTTGCATCCAGTGGCATTACTTCATTTCTTTTACCTGGTGGGAGAACAGCTCATTCTAGATTTTCAATTGTTGACACCTATTGAGTTGCCAATGTGTACTATCAAGGAAAGAAGTCCTAATGTATACCTGCTTTAATAAGCGAGTCTTATGATATGGGGTGAATCATGCATGGTAAATAGGTTTGCTCTTGAGGCTTTGGATCATACAATGAGAGATATTATGAGGTTCACAAACAATAAGTCTAGAAATGAACCATTTGGTGGAAAACTGTTGTCCTTAGAAGTGACTTCCATATGCTACTAGTTATTCTAAGAGCTTCAAGAAAGAAAATTGTAAATGCCACCACAAACTCATCAAATTTCTAACCGTATTGCAAGGTTCATTGACAAAAAATGAGGTTACAAGCAATAAGTTTCTCCTCCATAGATCTAGGATTGAGATTGTTTGCTAAGTGGATAATTCAAATTGGAGATGGAAAACTAGGAATGGATAGTGATAGAATTGTAGAAGTTGAAATTCTAGTAGAATTTTTAATTTTAGAATCACCTTCCCCTCTAAATAGTATTGTAGATTTTACTTATCCAAATTTATTGGATAATTTGAAAACTATGCCTTTTTTTATGATAGAGCATTACTAGCACCTACACCTAAAGTAGTTGAAATGGTTAATGAATTTGTTCTTTCTCAAATTCTTGAGGAGGAAAAGGGAGTATCTAAGCTCTTATTCATATTGCATAGCAAATAAAGATGTCAACATTGAGGCTGATTGGATAACTACTATGTTTTAAAATGAAATAAAGTGTTCTGACATTCCAAATCATAAATTAGTTTTGAAAAAGGAGTCCCAATTATGCTCTAATCTGAGGAACACTAATCAGTCTTTTGAATTATGTAATTAAACAAGGTTGATTATGGAAGAATTAGGAAACAATGTCATTGGAGCAATTGTTGTGACTGGCAATAAATTAGAGAAAGTTTACACGCCTCTGATGAATCTAATACCTTCTGACCTAGACACACCTCCCAAGTTTCAAAGAAGACAATTATCAATTACTCTTTACTTTGCTATGATCATTAATAAAAGTCAAGGTCAATCTTTATCATTTGTTGGGTTGTTTTTATCCAAACCTGTTTCACTCATAGACAACTTTATATGGCTATCTCTAAAGTAAAATCGAGGAGCGATTTGAAAATACTAATATTGGATGACAATGGGAAACCTTGCAACATAACCAAAATTGTTCTTTATTCAAAGGTGTTTCAAAAAATTTAAATTTCAAGTTTGGATATATGTTTTATATTTTTTATTTATTTTATTATATGTAACATTCATTGTATTTGTTACCAATTCTTTACATATTTTTACTGACATTTTTATTATATAATTCAAGGTGGCATATGAAGCTCAAAACATGAAATAAAGTTCCAATGTAATTAATCCTTTATATTGCTTTTTTTTATGCAATGATCATGTAGAGTATTTACTTTAAACCATAATATTATTGTTAATTATATACTATTGTCTGATAATTTACAAAAATTGTTATCAAATAACTTGTTATGTACTAAATTTTAAACTTTTTTTTTGTTATCTCGTACATTGCACGGACAAATCACTAGTGGTATAATATATGGTATAATACACTCTATATCAGTCATTTCTTTTTGTCGGTCTTGGATAGTGTTAACTTATGATTAATTTTTTCATTTTATATTATTTCTATTTGTCCTCACTCTTTTTATACAATTCATTTTTGCTCATTATTCCATGTCTCAGCTTTCATCTCCTTCCTTCTAATTTCAAGCAATCATGGTTTAAAAGCGATGAAATTCTACAAATTGAACTTATTCAAGAAAGGGAATACTTGCAATTGTTGATAACATAAGAACATTTCAAGTTGTGATGGACAAGATCTAATTTGTCATTGATGCTTCAATTTTGAAGCTCTTTGTTGATTTTTGTTCGAATTTTTAGTTAACCTTTTTTAGTACAATAGAATTCTTTTTTTAGTTTATTTTGTTGTTTAGAAAGTTATTTTTATTTATGTTTTTAACTTATGAGTTCAATCTATTGGTTATTGATAGATAAGTTCTCATTTTTATACAATATTTTGATGGACAAGCTCTATTTTTTTTCCATCGATGCTATAGATGGTTTAATTTCAAGTTCATGGCATTGATTACTATTATCTATATTCAGTGCTTCCATTTCATGGAATTGATTACCCACATGAAATAGTAAGTCTTTTTTTTTTAACACAAAAACACTTCAAAAAGAATTAGGAAAAATACGAACATATTATTTTGTTTAGATTATTTTATTTAAAGAATGTATCAATTATAATAATTGTCATAAGTAAAGTTAATTATCCTTTATTACAAATTGCGTAGAATAATTTTTCATTAATTCATTTTCTATATAATATAATGTGTGAATTTTTTTTAGATTTCAACATTTTTAAGACTTTCAATTTTGAATTAATATTAAATAATTGGTAATCACATATATAATTAATTGATTAGACTTGATTCAAATGGGAAGCAAAATTTTTTGAGTTATTTGTTTAGAGAATGTGTCATAATAATTGTAATCAATATAATTAATTATATTTTATAACCAATCATTATTCATAATATTTTTACTAAATATTTTATTTAGAGAATATAATGTGATTTCTTTTAGACTTGATCATTTTTAATTTTCTGAATTTAAAATGTGATTAAATTATTAGTAATAATAATATAGTTTTTTTTGTTTCAAAAATTACATTGGTTGCAATGAAGTTTGAATTTAGAATTTCATACATACTACTCAAACCCCTCACTACCAGATCAATCCTAATGGTTTATATAGGTGATTGATCATACTTGATTCTAATTTCAATTTTACAAAACAATCATGATTCATGATTATTAATTATATACTAATTTTCTTTTGAGTTATATATTTTTTTGAAGCAAAATGTTTGATATCAGCCAAAAATGAAAATTTATATAGCTTTTTGGGTGCATTTGTAATAAGTATAATTAATTATATTTTATTATCAATTGTTTAAAATAATTTTTGATTAAATCATTTCTTAGTAAACATAATATTTTATTTTTATTTGAACATTTTTAAAATTTTGAATTTAAAATTGAGAATAAACCATTAGTAATCATATGCACCCAAAAATTATACAATTGATTGATTAGATTAAATTCCAATTTTATTATCAATCATGATTCTTAATTTTGGTTAAATTAGATATTTGTTATAAAGAATAATATTTAATATGAGACTTGAAAAAATTAAATGAGATTATTTTGGGTTAGTTTTTGCAGAATTGTATCAC
The DNA here is from genome assembly GCA_030441495.1 of Dalbergia oliveri. Lineage (NCBI taxonomy): Eukaryota > Viridiplantae > Streptophyta > Magnoliopsida > Fabales > Fabaceae > Dalbergia > Dalbergia oliveri. The sequence continues at coordinate 4,480,277 of JAMLFY010000010.1, forward strand.
TTAAAATAAATGTAATAAATATAATTAATATTCATATTTTTATTATATAATTTTTTTAGACAATGTGAGATGAAATTTTTTAGATTTGATTATTTTTAAATTTATGAATTGAATTCAATATTAAATCATTAATAATAATAAATATAATTGATTGATTATACTTAATACTTGATTCAAATTTTATTAGCAATCATAACTTTTAATTTTTTGTGAAATTAGATGTACTCATACTAATTTCCTTTTAGAATAGATATTTATTTTAAATAATAATATTTAAAGCATGAATTGTAAAAATTAAACTAGATTTTTTTAGGGTCATTTGTTTAGAGAATGTATCAATTATAATTATTATAATAGGTACAGTTAATTATGTTCTATTACCAATGATGCAGAATAATTTTTCATTTGATCATTTTTTAGAGAATATAATATGTTATTTTTCTATATTTGAACATTTTCAAAGCTTTGAATTTTAAATTAAGATTAAATAATAAGTAATAAACATATAATTGTTTGATTATACTTTATTCCAATTTTATTATCAATCATGATTTTTAATTTGTGATTAAATTTGAAGTAATGATTTCCTTTTAAATTAGATATTTGTTGTAACATCCTTCCAAGTACAACTTAATTCTTAAGTCATTACATCATACTCGAGAGTTGTTACTTATTAATTAGTGACCTTTCTTAAATATCTATAGAGCTCGATTAACGTTTGTAACAACTAGCGCAATTCTATTAAAACATATAACAAAGAAACATGACATTCATTGAATATATAGTTAAGTACAAAAGGAAGCTCTTCTATGAGCTTTAATACATATATGTCCCCTATTATGTTTACATGCATATAACTCCAACTAAGTACAACAAAATAAAAACATCAACTACTAAGCTACTACAATCCCAAACTTTTCACGTAGCCTCATTGTTCTCTAGATCAACCTAGAGGTGACACTGAACACAAAAACACATAAGGTTGAGAATTATACAATTCAAGGAGGGCAACTCCAAGTGACACAATCATAATGTCATTGTGATCATGCAATACATATTAAAGCTTCATTTTAAAGTTCTAAGATCATCCCTCCGAAGTGGGTTTCTTTTATCATTTAATCACTTAAAGCATATATCTCATAATGTTCCAACAATTAGTAAATCACACAAGGTAAACAATTCAGAATAACATGAGTATGCATATAATACATGCAGTGAACTATCTCAACATGACATGGTTTCACTTATGGCCAGAAATCAAATCAGTACATTTTCTCTTTTTATCGACATAGGAAAGACTAGTTTATACCGGTATTTGCAATGATAACTCCACAATAGATAGTTTATACCAAATGGTATTTATACCTGAATTACACTACACAAAGGAAATAGACCTTGTAAGACTGAACTCATTCCAATACGTGATCATTGGACTTCATTTTTTTCCATTTTCAAATCACACACAGATGTATTCCTAGCCAATATGTCACGACTCAAAATATCTTTGGGAAAGTTTGTGAAGTCCACATCGCTGGGGAGGTGAACGAAGCATGCCTTATAAGGGTGTGGATACCTCCTCCTTGTGTGACGCATTTTGGGAGTGGCAGCACCTATCAAAGCAAACTCGTGAAGGTCGCCAGGCCCAAAGCAACAATATCACATATTGCCGGGTGCTGGGCTGTTATAGATGGTCTGAGGGGCCAAGGTCGTGTGCCAGCGAGGACGTTGGACCCCAAGGGGGTGGATTGTGAAGTCCCACATTGTGGGGAGGTGAACCAAGCATGCCTTATAAGGGTGTGGATACTTCCTCCTTGCGTGATACATTCTGGGGGTGGCCAGCACCTACCAAAGCAAACCCGTGAGGTGCCAGGCCCAAAGCGGACAATATCATGTATTGCCGGGTCCTGGCTTTACAAAGTTCCTATTTTTGCCTTCTCTTATAATATATCTAGGAAGTTTCTTTTTTTGCCTTCCCCTCATTCAACCTAAGTTTATTTCTGTTTTGTCCATATGTTAAAGTATGCACGATTGAAGTTTATATATTCTCTTTTCTCATATAATTGCATCATGTACTTTTCTCTTTTCCCAAATGCATGCATAAGCCACATGTGGACATTCATTCACAATGCAATTTCAATCATGTCTCATAAACCACTCTTTATTTCCTCTAGCATGTATTTATATGTCACAAGTCACATGGCCAAACATTTAATATCAAGTATTCATGTCATACTAGAACCAAAATGTCATTATATCATCAAATCAATACTTGGATTCAATTCAGCAATTTGCAGATTTCACCCCATTGTAGCACAAATTTATTTGCATATCCAACACCCAATTTAGAGGCTATAAAAATTCTCTAAGACACTTCAATGTGCCATAATTTCCTGTAAAAATTTCAGCACGAAACGTTTGCTAACTATGCTAAAAAAAATTAGACAAATTTAGGTCAGCAACCCCCTATTTAAGCCAATAGCCATAGTTTCTAATTTTATTATCCTATCAAATGAGCATATCACGTCATACAAAAATTCATTACACTTCAATATGTCCTTAACACTCTGGAAAATTTCAAGTGATAATTTCATCATTTGATGGTAAAAAAATTAGAAAAATTTGCAGCTTCTATTCCAACATTTTAGGAGCACATAGATCACTTTGGTTTTGATTTTTTTTCAAGGGGGAATCAAAATTAGAGCCCAAGAAAATTTGTAGAACTAGCCCAGGATGTTAGCTTCAACATGTATTTTTTACCTGATGAAAATACCCACAATTCCCTTAGAAAATTTGTAAACAAATACTGCCTGGACAAAAACCAAAATTTCAGCAAGCATGTTTCAACTTCTTTTTAGGAAAAATGATTTTACCACAATACCAAACTACTCCACCAAAGCAAATACATCTATATATATGTGTAATCACACCATGGAACCAGAAAATATCAATTTCCAACAAGTCAAAACCAAGACAAACAGAAAATGAACAACAAGGTAACAAGAACCCTACTTTTGGTGTCTAACGAATCTTTGACTCCAAGTTGTTCCAAGATTGATCTCTTCCACTTCAAAGCTCCCAAATCAACCTCAAATCCTTCCTAAATCAGTGAAGGGTGAGATAGCAAGGTAAGGATTATGAGGAGTAGAATAAGTTTTGTGAAGAGAGTTTGTGGTTTTAGTGACTTTGAGCTTAGGTTTTTGAAGCTTAAAGCTTGTTAATGGAGGTTTGAGAGGCAGAACAATGGAGGGCTGTATTTTATGCCTCTTGGCCAAAAATGATGATGGTGAGGTGATAAGATTGGTGGCTTGTATTTATCTTGAGTTAGATATAGTAATTATGTTGTCAAAATGTATATTTCTTCCTTATTCAAAAAGAAATAATAAAATGTATGACTAGGATTTGGTTTGATAGTCAAAGAATGAATCTTGTCCATCCACTTGGCTCAAGATAAGTGGTTCACTTTAACTTGGGGAGCAAGCAGCTTTTCGGTGTTAAAATCACACATCGAAATTCCACCAAACAATGAATATTGCTCCTGAGTAAAATATAATAAATGAAAGGTCAAGATTAAAACTTGTTTTTCAAGTTTTAATCCTTGCCATCCACTTGGCATAAAGTGGTTGGTAAAGGTTACTTGGCTACCAAGTAACTTGTACAGTGTTAAAACCCACATCAAAACTCACGAACGGGTAAAACACCATACTGGGTAGTCAAATATTACCCAAAAATTAATTCTAGGTATATCTTCTCATTGCTTATCATTTCTAACCTTCACCCTCACTTTTCTCATCCTCCGGACATTTCCTGGTCCCTTTTTGGTTGTCCGACTGCAGTGGGCATAATATTACTATTCATCCCCTTTTTTTTTTTTTTAATAAGTCCGTTGGACCATCCTCATCATTGTTAAACTAGATTTTTGAAATTATGACTAATAAAGCTCAAATTAATTTTTAAATAATGTTTAGGGTGTTACATTTGTTTTAAAGAATAAAAGTTGATATAGGACTTGGAAAAATTAAACTAGATTTTCTTATTTGGTTATTGTTTAGAGAACATATCATTTATAACAATTTTAATAAATATAAAAATTATATTTTATTAGCAATCATGATTCATAATATTTTTATACAATATAATGTGATATATTTTTAAGATTTTATTTTTTAAAATTTGAAATTGAGATTAAATCCTAAGTAATAATAAAAACAATTGATTGGTTATATTTGATTTCAATTTTATTATCAATCATCAATCCAAATTTTTCATTAAACTAGATATACTAATTTCCTTTTAAATGAGATATTTGTTTTAAAGAATAGTATTTGGTATATGACTGGAAAATTAAACCGGGTTATTTATTTGGAGAATAAATCATTTATAGTAATGATAATTTATAGTAATATTAATAAATATAATGAATGATTATAATTATGTGCATAGTCAATTATATTTTGTTACCAATCTTAGTTCTTAATTTTTTATTTAATAATTTTTCAACAATAAAATATGATATTTTTTGGATATGAAGTTTTTTAAGCTTTTAAATTTGAAATTGAGATTAAATCATTAGTAAAAATTGTTAGCTCCATAACCCTTAAAAAAGTGTTAATGTAATATATTTTGAGTGATACATAAATTTAAAGAAAATATTTTGAAAAACGACTAATGTTTTCCGTTGAGTTTCTTGAAGTAGTAAATAGGTTCTTTCGTTTGCATAACACATTTCTGAGCAAAAATAATTTCACTTTACATATGCAAACATGATTTATCTCGTTTAAAGATAGGAACTTAAAAAAGTGAAAATTATATTGCGAATGAACGTATACATGCTTAATAGATTGAAGAAAATAATCGTGTACAAGAAACCAAGGCACGTCTTTAGAAAGTAGGATGCGACTTTAGAAAGTATACTTCACAGTAAAACGATGCACTTTACAAGAAAAGAAAGGAAATTTTAAATTCAAATTTAAAGTCAAACCCAATTACAAACTAGCATGTCATCTCTTTTGCCAACTTGGTCAACTACTCTAGCTTCTAGAAGGAAATATTTAGAAACCTTGTTCAGAAAGTAAAAAGTAGTTTCTAAAGGTGACCTTGAGAAACCTCCATTTCATAACGGTTTCTATAGCGGTAAAAAGATGAGCTTATCCTCTAGACTATATTTTTTAGATACAAATAGATGATCAACACGTGTCATTTGGACAATAGATCAAGGTCAAAGGTCATAAATGAAGACCATCTATAAATGAGAGATGATGCGCTCTAAAATCAAAAAGATCTTGACATTGCACAAGTGCTGAAGCTACAAAATTTCTCTTCGTCTCTTGTAAAGTTCATTACATATTGTAATCAGTTTCTATCTGTAAAAATCTTCTTTCTACATTCTTGATATATCATACATTCTTCCTAGGAAGAATCATTAGAAGAAGTAATTCAAGTTTTCCCAGGTTCTATTGTACATCTTATGGAAACTTGAGTGTAGGTTAGTTTAAGTGGCAAACCCAAACACAAACCTTTGTATCCTCGCCAATACTGATTAGTGTAAATTAGTTTATAGAGGCTAGTCAAAGACTACTTGCAACGCGCAGGAGAAGTGTTCTGAGTCATGGTTTAGCTTGGAGAGGCTAGTGAAAGACTACTCAGGTTGTGATGAGAGTGTACTGCTGGCCACGGTTAGCTTTGAGAGGTTAGTGAAAGACTACTTAGGTTGTGAAGGCATAGTGTACTTCATGGTCACTGTTCAGCTTGGAGATGGAGAAGACTACTTGGTTTGTGACAATAGGTTAGCTCTGGTCACAAGTAAAGGCTCGGGAAGGCTACTATAAAGACTATCCTGTAACTTTCTTAGGTTGAGAAAGGTTTTTAATGGAACTCAATGGTGGTTGAGAATTGGATGTAGGGTTTGGCCGAACCAATATAAAAACTTATGTACAGGATCTTTGGAGGTAGAAAAGCGCACGAGAATGGGGTGGAATTGTGCTTCGATTCACATTTTCTTTTGTTCTTCTGAAAACTTAAACAAGATACTATCAAGCATTTAGCTTCAAGTGCAGTGGAAACAAGGTTAGATGCTTCAGAAAGTTGCTTTCTAAATATAACATAAGTAACAAAAGGGTGAATAAGATAGGCTTTAAGAAAATATTAAATAATAAACAAAAAGTAGTGAATATAAAAGAGATAAGGGAGAAGAAAATACGTACAAAGACTTTTATACTAATTCAGCCCACCTACCACATCCAGTTGTCAACTACTATTGAGTTTCACTAAAACCCTTTCTCAACCCAAGAAATTAACAGGATAATCTTTGGAGGAGCCTTCCCAAGCTTACTAGTGACCAGGAGCAAACTCTACTCTACCTGTCACAAAACAAGTAGTTTTTTCAGCCTCTTCGACTGAACCTTAACACCTAATATTTAACCCAATACGCCTAGGACGTATTAGATTAATTATTAGTCGTTACTTCCCTTAAAACCTCTTTTAGAAATAACTTAGCGGAAAATAAGGTAAATTTTTTTTTGAAATGAAACATGTAAAACAAAGTGCGAGCTATCGCGCATAACATAAACGAATGAAGCGGAATAACAAAATAAATCATACAATACAAAAGCCATAAAGAACACCTCAATCATGAAAACATCCTTCATAACATTAATTAACATAGTTTAATACATGACCATGAGTTTCAAAGGAAAGCATAAAGTCTTACCCATATAAGTGGGCAGAGCTTGTACAATAAGAAAATAAGAAACATAACAACGAATACATGAAACAGCCCAAAAGATACTCCCCACAAAAACAACCCTCCTCTAAGAGCCTACGACGACGCTAATCCTCGGACGAATGTAATCCGAACTGCCGAAGCTCCTCGAACGTGGCCCATCGAAGAGGGGGCGGGGGCAAGCAAATCGGTGGAGCAACGTGGCCACCTCAACGAGGGCGCCTCTTGGGCTGACGTACATGCCTCATAGGCCTTGGCTAGAAACCGTGTCCTCGCTACCCCTCAGGCAACCAAAGGCACTGAAGGGCGGAATCCTCCGACACGGGATCGGCGGTGATCCTCCCAGGTCCCTCCCACAACGACATATGAGGGGTACGTACTCTCGGACGATACGCACAGTGAGGATGATGGTCGGGGGCGATTCTGCTCATCACGGGGTCGCGTCCTCTCAAAAATCATGTCATCGCCAAAGGGAGAGGTGAGTGAAGTCGGAAGCGGAGATTGGAAAGGCAAATGGGTGTCCCATGTATGCAAAAATGCGCATAGCACAACGACCCTCGAAGTGGTAGGACTGATGATCGGGATCGTAGTGCAACTCCCACACGGGCGCATCAACAAAAATCATGAACGACGCCATCAGTCTGGAGACGTAACGGAAAGAAAAGGAGAGGGTGAGAATCTTGCTAAAGAATCTCAGGAGGAAAATCCTCTATCCTAATGTCATCGTTTATCCCCAGGAACCTTGGGTTTATTATAAAAAGGTTAAACATGCATAGGTTCATTATGAGGTTTTCATAAAAGATATTTATCCAAGGTCCATGTCTTTTATAATGAATCTTAATGCATGTATGCAGCATAATAGTTCATGGATGCATGGCAGGACTTTAGGCAAACCAAACAATAATCAAACAACATGTAAGTGGCATGTAACTTCTCTTGAACATCCTTCCTTTTCTCATACTTGTGACACTAAACCTAATAGTAACCGCACCCCTAAAACTAGGCTATGAGCTCATACCTTAACTAATCTTCACTAGTTCTTACTTATCCTTTTGATAAGCGAATCATAATCATATTCATAATCATCATAATAATCTCGACTCCTAGAGTACGGTAGGGGCCTAAGGATCATCCATCATGGGACTTTTTCCTTCTTCGAAACGCATCGACTGGTTAAGACCAGACTTTGTCCGCTTTGGCAAGCTAATGTCTATGCCCTCACGTTTTGCCTTCTCCTCACTGAGCAGAGAAGTACGTCTCAGTGTGTCACATTAAACATCTTATTTTCAAAACTTTCTTAAGTCCCTCAAATTTGACGGAAATTCGAAGCATAACAGCTACACTTTGAATTTCCTCAAAGTCATGCCACATAATCTCAATCACATGTATCATTCTTATGGAACTTTCTCAATTAAAAACTTTATAGTTCACATGAGCATATTCTTCTAGCTCGTTCATATTTCGAACCTCATGCATCACAAATTAAGGCATAATACTTCATCACATCAACACACCAATTATACACATAAGGTTTCATGCTCAAGATATTATCATAATCACATCATCATAAATATGCTCGAGGTTCATCATCATAAATATGCTCACTCGGCCTCCTATCTCATAGTATCTTATGCTTTGGCCCTTACGGGTCTTAAACTTGTATTCTGATTATTCCAATACCCATATTACATCTTTATTACCCCCAAGAGGTCTTCACTTAAACTTTCTCTAAGATTTTGGCTTACTAAAAATTCCAAACAGCATTGTGCATGTAAGGGCAGAAAATATCATACGCTTATAGGGCTTTAGAATCTTCTCCGTTTGGCCCTTTTTAAGATCCGTCTTCGCCTAAGGCTCCATAATCAATTCCTAAACCAATTATGAGGGATTCCTAGGCATGTTTTCTAAGTTATAAACCATTTTTCCTCAATCTAACTATGCTGGAACAAAATTGTATATTGCCATGTCTAAGTGTGCTAGAATTCCCATTTTAAGTCCTTATCATCACCTTAAGCTTTGTAATTAATACCTAATCATTTATGAAGGGATTTTATACATGTCTTACTGATTATGAACCATTTATCCTTGAATTAATCATGCTGGAACAGGTTTGCATTTTTGTGCATTAAAGTGTTCTAGAATTCTCATTTTTAATCCTTTCAAGTTACTTATTCTTTTCTAACTTTTCTAAATCGTTCCTTACTTCACTCAAACATAATTTTACACATTTAACACCATAAAACAGTTTAGTACAGTGGCCAAACATGGAGTTACAGAACCGAAATGTAAAGCTCATAAAATCACATAATCTCATGAATTAAAATGCATATAAGTTGCTAGTTTTCTCTTGGAATAATTCTAGGAACTCAAAACTCTTTTAGAACTCAAATCCTTACATTAAAATCATGCAATTACACATGAGGTCAGTAGCTAAATTAACTTGTTCATAAAATAGATTTAAAATGTATAATTTCGTTCATAATGTTGCTTAGGTGCTCCTAAGCTTAGAAAAATTACAAAACATGAACTATGGACACTTGTGATTAGAGGAACTCATACTAAGTCCATCATCATCACCACAAGGCCGAATGGCTTCTTTAAAATGCCAACATTTTCTTAAAACCTTACATAGGATACTTGGGCAAGTCTTTGAGCTCTAGATCATTAATGTGATGACATAAACTTAAACATGCTATGCACCTCATTTTGTTCTTCATTAGAAAATAAAGTGAGGACATAAAATAAACATGAGATGCACTCATTTATTATCTTTAGAGTTTAAGTGATGGCATAGAATATAAACATGCTAGACAAGAAAGTAAACATGAGATGCAAGGTTCAATTCTTTATTTTAGTGCTCTAGGCCCCTTGAGGTTTTTACCCCAAATCAACAATCAACTTTAAGATTGAAATAGGTAGGCTTTGAGATTTATTAAGTGAGGATGCACATTCTTGTTTTAATCTTTAAGTTGTTTAGTGATGACTTGAAAATAAACATGCTATGCAAAGCATTAAAGTAAACATGAATGCATCTTATTTTAGATCTTAGCTAGAGCTCTTTGTGAGACTTTAAAGGAACAAAACCTCAACCCATTATGTATCATAAGGCAAGCTTTAGAGTTCTTAGCACCTAGACTTCAAGGAAATCTTAAGGTTTTGAACTTCATCATCAAGCTCAAGAAAATAGACACAAAGTTTAACACTTTGTCTAAACAAAATACAAGAACTAAGTCATATTCTTTATTTTATTGCTCATGGGCTTCAATCTAGAGTAAAACTCTTAGAACGGCCGACCAACTTTAAGGTTGGCAAGGGTAAGCTTAGAGCTCTTTGAAATCATGTGATTAATTTTCTTTAACAAAACTTTTGTGATCTACTTAACATTTTTAGCAAACTTTGTTCAAACCAAGACAAAGGAAATCGAAATCTTTCAAGGGAAAAGGGAAAAGGAAACCAAACCATTTAAGAAAGAAAAGGAAAAGAACCAAAATAAAACAAGGAAAAAGAAAGAAACACAAGCATGTATGGTCCAAGACCAAGTTGTTTCAAGCTTTAGAGGTTCCTCACATGACAACAACAAGTCATTATCTTGAAACCTCATCATCAAGCTCATGTTCTCTTCATAAAAAGGCCTCTTGGCCGAAATGCAAAAGAAAGAAGGAAAAGAGTTTGAACCAAGAGAAAACTAGAACTTTTCTTAAGGAAAACAAGTAAAAACTTGAAAACAAAACCCCTACCTAAGGAAGTCTTTGGAATGGAAGAAAGAAAGCTTGATTATGGATTCGGCCAAGGAGGTTGCTCAAGGAAGATGATTTTTCCTTGAGTTTCTAAGCTTGGAAATGGAAAGTTTGAGTGTTTAAGAGATGGTTTAAGGTGAGGTAGTGGTGGTTTATAGTTGTTTGTGGTCGTTTGTGGTGGTGGCAAGGTTCTTTGAGAGGAAGAAGATGATGAAGAAGATGAAGAGAAATTTGAGAGAAAAAGCAAGAAAATGCAAGACAACTAAACTTAGCAAATGATCTAAAGTGTATCAAGGTTCTTCCAAGCTTGGTATTTATAGAAAATTGGCAACATGGAGGCTGCCAAAGGGAAGGATGGCCGATGGCCAAAGGGAGGGAAAAGAGAGGAAAATATCTCTTATAAGGTATGGCTTTGAGTATGGGTTCAAGCATGGTGAAGTATGGGCAAAAGTATGGGCAAGGCATGGCTGAGTGAGAAATCAAACAACATGTGGCACTTCTCTAGGCCATGCATTCGGCCATATTGGGCAACAAAAAGGGGAATTAATTTGTTCATGTAATTGTGTTTTAGTGATGTGTTTAGGTGTTTCTTTGATTAAGGTTTTGGTTAGGAGTTGTAAGAAAGTGTTTAGGTGAGGTAATTGGTTAATTAGGAGTGTCAAGACTTGATTAGGGAGTGGTCATACTAGATTAACAAATTAAATTTATTTTCTTAGTCAAATGAGGTATGGCACAATTCCTTAATTTAAGGAATTGGAGAGAGAAATACTATTCAAGATTCCATGACTAGGAATCTTGAATTAAAGAATGCAATTAGAGTTTATCTAAGCAATCTTAGGTTCTAATTAACCTTAATAAATTATTTTGACTCTAGATTAATTATCGAAATAAATTAATCTTCGATTAGAGCCTAATATTGCTTAGGTTTGCTTAATTGCGTCATTAGGCTCACTGTACATTGTTCTAGGGGCAAAATGGTAATTTTGCACTAAAACTGCCCTGAACTTCCGGCCTAACTAGACATCAAATCTCACTCATAAACATCATTCCAAACTTCCTGGAAAAGTTTGGGCTCAAACGGCACCTTTTACCCGTGTCACAGGAGGGTATTTTGGTCATTTTGAGCCGAAAGTTCGGAAAATGAGATTTTCACCTCGATATCAAACATAACGTTATAACCCCTTCAAACATTGAGTTGACCCATTCGAGGATTGCAGGTCGAGTCCTTTAATTCAAGTAAAAATGACCTCAGGGGCATTTCGGTCATTGCACTTAACAAGAAATGGAGACGTCCAGAACCAGTGACTAGCAAGAACACTTCGCTATCACAACCTGAGTAGTCTTTGACTAGCCTCTCCAAGCTAAAACCATGGCTATAGAGCACTTCTACTATTGCGTTGCAAGTAGTCTTTGAATAGCCTTTTAGTTAACTCATACCAACTGCTCCTGGATCGAGGATACAAAGGTTTTGTGTTTGGGTTTGCAATCCAAATTAACCTACACTCAAGTTTTCGTAAAGTATACCAATACAGTCCTAGAAAAAACTAAATGACTCCTTTCTAACCATTCTTCCAAGGAAAAATGCATGATCTATCAAGAATGTAGAAAGAAGATTTTAGCAAACAAGGAAACTGATTCAAGATATAATAAACTTTATCAGAAAGATAGAAATTTTTTTAGCACTTTTGCAACTTCAATCTTATCTTTTGAAAGCACAACATCTCTATTTATAGATGGTCTTCATTTATGTCCATTGCCTTTGATCAATTCTTCAAGTGACATGTGTTATCATTTATTGTGTCTTGGAAATGCATTTAGAGGAGTAGCTCATCTTTTATAGATATAGAAGCCATTGTGAAATGGAGGTTTATAAGGTCACCTTCAAAACTGCTTTTTACTTTCTGAATGAGGTTTATGAACTCTTCCTTCGAAAAGTTAGGGTAGTTGACCAAGTTGAGAAGAGATGACACACAGTTCTATAACTAAGTTTGACTTTAAATTTGAATTTCAAATTTCCCTCCTTTTCCTGTAGAGTACATCGTTTCACTGTGAAGTGAACTTTCTGAAGTGTGGTATCAAGTTTCTTCAGCGAAAAATTGATCTTAAAGTATTCAATCAAAGCATGTATAGGATGAATTGATTTGCGATAATGATGATTGAAGGTTATAGAATATCCTTGCTTCAGTGTTGGTTTGATATCTTCATATTAAATGCCCTTTATGAAGTCATACATTCTAGAAGACCTGAGCCTTGGTTTCTTGCGCATGATTGAATTTCTTCAATCCGTTGAGCATATATACGTACTTTGCACGATATAATTTTCAATTACTAAGTTCCTATCCCTTTAGACAAGATAAAATATGTTTGCACATGTAAGGTGAAATTATTTTCGAATTCAGAGACGTGCAATCCTGAAGAGCCTGTTGCTATTTCAAGAAACTCAAGGAAAAACATTAGTTGTTCTTTAAAATATTTTCTTTAAATTTGTTATGTCATTACTCAAAACATATTGCGTTAGCACTTTCTGAAGGGTTCTGAGCTAACAATCTCCTGCTTTTAATGATGACAAAGCAAATTAAAGAAAATCTTTCTGAAGAGATTTTGAAAGAAACATGATATATAATACAGATGAAATGAATTTCTTTCAAATCATCATAAGATGTATTTTTTTAGACGGTTATTTTCTTTAGCGAGATAAGGAGTATATAAAAAAAATGTTTTATTGCCTTGTGTGACCCAACCAAGCTATTTTTATTTCTCTTGAGATTTCTGAAGTTACTTAGAAAACTTTTGAGAGGTATAAGAATAGAGAGAAAATAAAGATAGTGCTTGTTTAAGCTTTCTGAAACATAGCTTGATTTTTTAGTCATTGTAAACTTTCTGAAAAACAACACTTGTTTTGAATAAATTGAGTAATGCATGTGATATTTACTTGATTAGATCTCTAATTCAGAACATCTTTATCCAAACTTATGATGAAAAGGGTGCATATTTGTATGAAAAACATACATGCTTTGCATACAAATGAAGTTTTTGACGCTCATAGAAACTTAATATCGTTTTATCAACATAAGCAACAAGAGGTTTCTGAAGCTCAATGGGACTAATTCCAACTATATTAGAGTAATAACAAAAAAAGATCTTGTATTATGAGCTAAGAAACTTTTCTCATGAGTACTAGAGTATGTATTTTTATAAAACAAAGCTTAAAGGCATATAACATGGATATCATATAGGCTCGCACAACGATCTATGAATATATATATCAAAACATAACACATGTGTATTAGAGCATCAAATACATTATGCTTCATAACTTAAGCGTCAAGAAAAATGATGTAAAGAGATATTGGATTAAGCCAAAAGAAGGCACTCATACATGTTGAGCCAAAGATATGAAAATATGATATGTTAGACTTTCTACCTTCCAAAGCTCATAAAGAGTCTTCTTGAGGATTAGTCTTAGAAAGATTCTATTTTGAATATAGCAAGAAGTGTTCATAGCCTTGCCTAAAAACCTTTTGATAAACCACATTCTAAAAGCATTATTTTGGCCATCTCCTATAAGCTTCTCTTTTTTTCCTTTCAGTGGTCCACGTGTTAGGGAGTTCTAGGTGTAGAAAACTCATGAAAGATGCCATGATTTTCACAAAACTCCTTAAAAACATGATTTCAAACTCTCTTCCATGATCATATTGGATAAAGTTGATTCAAGAATCCTTTTCAATTCAAACACGTTATGCAAAAACTTTGAATCTTTCTATCACTTCGTCCTTAGAAGCTAGGAAGATAACCCATGTAAATCTAGAGTAGTCGTCTACTATGACAAGGCAATATCTCTTCTTAGTAAGACTTACAATCTTGGTTAGTTCAAAGTGATCCATATGTAAAAGCTCAAGTAGTTTGGTGGTTGAAGCCACATTTTTGTTTTGGAAAGAAGCTTTGGATTGCTTGCCTTTCTCATAGAAATCACAAGTTGAATCTTTGTCAAATCTAATCTTTGGTAGGCCTTTAACTAGCTCTTTTTCAGAGAGCTCAATAAGCTTCATATGAGCATGTCCAAGCTTCTAATGCCACAACCATTTTTCATCCATGAAGCATGCGAGACATTTTACATCTTGATCTCGTAGGTCTTCCAAGAGTAACACATATATGTTATCATGCCTCTTACCAGATAAGATAACTTGTCCTGAAGTAAGGCTTACAATCTTGCATGCACGTGCATTAAATACAACATTAAAACCTTAGTCATAGAACTAGATTATACTCAACAAATTCTGAGCTAGACCATCAACAAGCAACACATCATAAATTTGGTGCGAATCATCCTTACCAATATTTCTTATGCCTGGAACCTTAGCCTTACCTCCATTCACAAACTTTACTGATCTAGAATTAGGTCGTAGGTTTCTAAACCATCTTCTGGATCCGAACATATGTTTGGAGTAGCCACTGTCCATATACCACTTGTTGTCAGGTTCCACGTGTATTCTGGGCAAACCTCCAACAAACACAATTTTTAATTTAGGTACCTAGGCTTTCTTGAGTCCTTTTAGGTTAGTCTTTAGAGGGGAGGTTTTCTAACCTTTTTGACAAACTTCTTTCTCATGAAGCACTTGAGGTGGATGTCCTTTCTTGGGATAGAAAGTACAAGAAACCTTGTTCTTTACTTTTTTAAATTGAGTTGGCTTTCCCTTCTCATCTATTTCCTCTTCATATCCTAACTCGATTTTTTGAAAATATGGCCTCTAACCTCCAAGCATCAGATCAAGGTTCTTTGATCCATTTACCATTTTTTCAAGGTCAGATTTGAGAAGCTTTGAAAAGACGAATTAAAATGAGTGTTCTGATTTTTTTTCAAAGACTTCAGATTCTAAGGCATTGAATTTTACATTCAAAACTTTACTTTTCTCCTTTTAATTCCTCTTTTTCAAGCCTTAGACTCTCAGCTTCTACCTTGGCTATTTCTAGTTTTAAAATAACCTTTTTATGTTTTTCTTTCAGGTTGAAATAGTGAAAGGAAAGAGTTTGAGAGCTCTCAAGCAACACTTCATACAAAGCTAAGAGTTTATCATAAGAAAGATCAAAGTTAGAACTTTTACCTCAGGTTCACTCTCTCGTATAGCCTACCATGAAGCATAGATTTGCAACATCTAGTTCCTCCTGATCTTCTAATTCTTCCTTCTCTTCTTCTGATTCACTCCAAGTAATCAGCATGCCTTTCTTCTTTAACATGAACTTTTTCTATGGACCCTTGAGCTAGGACATTCTGGTTTGAAGTGTCCCTTCTCTCCATAGTTGTAGCAAGTGACACTTTCTAGCTCCACCTTGCCCTTTCTATCCTTCTTGAAGTTAATGTCTCTTTTTCTCTTTATCTTGCCTTTGCAAGCTTTGGACATCTTCCTTACCAGCATGGAAAGCTCGTTTACATCTTCTTCTGTCTCATCATCGGACTCTTCCTCTTCATCAGAGGTTTAGAATAACTTTCATTACCTTAGCTTTATTCAGCTTCTGAGACAACTTCAAGGCCATGGACTTGCTCTTCTTGATAGATTCATCATGCATTTCAGAGAGCACTACCTTATAAGTTTTGAGTGACCCAAGAAGACGTCAGACCAAGAGTTTGAAGGTCTTTAGCCTTTGTAATGGCTATGATCTTAAGCCATTTGGAGAAGATTCTCAAGATTTTTATAATCATTTTAGAGTTAGAACCCAGTTCCTTTAGCTAATTTATGATGTACATAAATCTTGTGGTCATTTCATCAACACTTTCTTGATCTGTCATTTTAAACATCTCATGTTGATAAACCAACATATTGATCTTACTCTCTTTAACTTAATCGGTACCTTCATGCAACATATGCAATCTATCCTATCTCCTTTGTTGTGTCACAAGCAATGATTTTATCATATTTGGCCTTGCTTAGTGCAAACGTGAGTAGGTATTTAGCTTTAGAGTTCAACTTACTCTAGCTTTGTTTGCCTGTCCACCTGCTCCTAGGAACTTCTCTTGTTATTGAAGGTGCATCATCGGTTCAAGGGACCTCTTCAGTTGGAACATAGTCACCTTTTAGAATTATCTCCACAAGTCAAGACTTGTGTATTTTATGGACAATTCCATGCGATCCGCATAGGCATGTCCCCACCATCAAAGAATGGCGGTCTATTGATGGAGTGTCCTTCTACTATATGAATACTGTGCCATTTGTCCCTCAGATCCTTATCTTATACAATTGTTAGAATGCTCAACCCCTTAAAGGCCAAGCTGATGCTACTTGTAGATAGAAAAGTGCACGGATTGAATTTTGCTTTGCTTCTTTTTCTTTTGTTCATCTGAAAAACTTAAACAAGATACTATCAAGCGTTTAGCTTGAAGTGTAGCAAAAATAGGGTTAGATGCTTAGAAAGTAGCTCTCTAAAATAAAACATAAGTAACAAAAGAATGAATAAGATAGACTTTAAGCAAATATTAAATAATAAACACAAGTGAATATAAAAGAGATATGGGAGAAGAAGATACCTACACAAAAGTTTTTATACTAGTTTAGCTAACCTATCTATATCCAGTTCTCAATTACCCTTGAGTTCACTAAAACCCTTTCTAAACCCGAGCAAGTAACATGATAGTCTTTGTAATAGCCTTCCCAAGCTCTTACCAACGATCAGGAGCAAACTCTACTATAAAAAACTAAGTAGTTTTTCACCAGCCTCTTCAAGCGGAACCAGTGACCAGGAAGAACACTCGCTGTCATAACCTAAGTAGTCTTTCACCAGCCTCTTCAAGGTAAAATCATGATCAGCAGAACACTTCTATTGTCGTGTGTAAGTAGTCTTTAAATAGCTTTTTCAAGCTAATAACTCACACCGATTGCTACTAGATCGAAGATACAAAGGTTTTGTGTTTAGGTTTGCAAATCAAACTAACCTACACTCAAGTTTCTGTAAAGTATACAATAACACCTGGAAAAACTTGAATAACTCCTTTCTAATGGTATCTCCTAGGAAGAACGTATAATCTATCAAGAATATAGAAAGAAGATTTTTGAAAGCAAGGAAACTGATTACAAGATATAATGAACTTTACAAGAAGATTATGAGAAATTTTTAGAGTTTCAGCACTTTGCAACGTTAATCTCTCATCTTTTGAAAGCACAACATCTCTATTTATAGATGGCCTTCATTTATGACCATTACCCTTGATCAGTTCTCCAAGTGATACGTGTTGATCATCTGTGTGTCATAGAAATGGTCTAGAGGAGTAGCTTGTCTTTTGTTAGAAGTTGTAGAAGCCTATGTAAAATGGAGGTTTCTAAGGTTTTTGAACTTTTCCTTCTAGAAGCTAGGGTAGTTGACCAAGTTAGTAGAAGAGATGACACGCTAGTCTGTAACTGGGTTTGACTTTAAATTTGAATTTCAAATTTCCTTCCTTTCCTGTGAGTACACCTTTTCGCTCTGAAGTGAACTTTCTAACCTCGTATTAGTTCCTTGGTGAAAAATTGATCTTAGTCTTCAATCAGAGCATGGATAAGATGAATTAATTTGCAATGAAGATGATTGAAGGTTGTAGAACATCCTTGCTTTAAAGTTAGTTTGATATCTTCATGTTAAGTGCACTTTCTAAAGTCACGTTCTATATTCTGAAGATCGAGCCTTGGTTTCTTGCATAGGATTGAATTTCTTCAATCCGTTGAGCATGTATACGTACTTTACACGATATAATTTTCACTTCTTTTAAGTTCCTATCATGTAAAATGAAATTATTTCTGATTCAAGAACGTGTTATGAGATATGAAAGAACCTGTTTACTACTTTAAGAAACTCAAGGGAAAACATTAGTCATTCTTCAAAATATTTTCCTTAAATTTGTTATCTCATCACTCAAAACATATTGCTTTAGTGCTTTCTGAAGGGTTCTAAAGCTAGCATCTTCTTCTCCCTTAGCTCCTTTTATATTCACTATTTTGTGCATATCTAACTGTTTTTTTGAATAACCCTCTTTTACACATTTTATCATATTCACAGTAGTTCAAAAGTAGCTTTGTGAAGTGACTAACGCTCTCTCCTCATTACAAGCTTAACACTTGATAGTATATTGTTTAAGTTTTCAGAAACCTAAAGAACGGAAGAAAAGTAAAGCACAATTCAACCCTCCATTATCATGCACTTTTTTACCTACAAATGGCATCAGAGATTAGCCTCTAAGGGGTTGAGCATTCTAACGACTGGAGAGGACAAAGATCTGAAGGACAACATAGAATATTCATATAGTAGAAGGACATATGTCTAGATCAAGAAGATGGTTCAGAAAGCTAAGGCCCAAGAATTCTAGATCAATGATGGAAGTAAGGCCAAGGTCACAGGCATATAAAATGTTGGTAAGGATGATTCCCACCAAATTTCTAGCGTGTTGTTTGTTGATGGTCTGGCTCAAAATCTATTGAGTATCAGAGCCAGTTTTGTGACCAAGGCTTTAATGTTTTATTTAACACTTATGCATACAAGATTGTAAATCCCACTTTGGGACAAGTCATCTTGTCAAGTAAGAGACATGATAACACTTATGTGTTACTTTTAGATTACCTACGAGATCAAGATGTAAAATGTCTTGCATCCTTCACGGATGATAAATGGTTGTGGCATAAAAAGCTTGGGCATGCTCATATGAAGCTTATTTCTGAGCTTTCTTAGAAAGAGCTCGTTAAAGGCCCCAAAGATCAGATTTGACAAGGATTCAACTTGTGATTTCTATAGAAAGACAAGCAAACCAAAGCTTATTTCCACAAAAAAAATGTGGTTTCAACCACCAAACCACTTGAGCTTTTACATATGGATCTCTTTGGACCAACTAAGACTGTAAGTCTGGGAAGAAATATTGCCTTGTTATAGTGGATGATTACTCTAGATTCACATGGGTTATCTTTCTATTTTCAATGGATGAGGTGATCGAAAGATTCAAAGTTTTTGTGAAAATGTGTTTGTACTGAAAAGATTATCAAATAACATCTACCAGATTTGATCAAGGAGGGGATTTGAAAATCACGTTTTCAAAGACTTGTGAAAAACATTGCATTTTTCATGAGTTTTCTACACCTAAAACTCCCCAACAAAATGGGGTTGCTGAAAGGAAAAATAGAAGCTTGCAACAAATGGTCAAGACAATGCTTTTAGAAAGTGGTTTATCAAAAGGTTTTTGGACAGAGGCTATAAACACCTCTTGCTACATCCAAAATAGAATACTTCTAAGGCTAATCCTTAAGAAGACTCCCTATGAGCTATGGAAAGGTAGAAAACTCAATATTTCATATTTCATATCTTTGGCTCATCATGTTTTATTCTTAACACCAAGGACAAACTCACAAAGTTTGATCCGAAATCTGATAATGGCTTTTTCCTAAGATATTCCTCGAACTCTAAAGCTTAAAGGGTATACAACAAAAGAACGCTATGCGTTGAAAGACCGTCCACATCAAGTTCAAAGAGCTTAAGAAAGACTTTGCTAAAGAACTTGAGGAACTAGAAGAGAACCTTAAGAAATGAGTCTAAGGAAGCTTCTGAAAGCAAGCAAATGAAAGTCCAACCTTCAGAAAGTAAGCTCCAAAACATAGACACTTCATAAAGCTTGCTCAGAACTCCAAAGTCATTAGAAAGTGACATTTCTGAATATGAAGAAGAGCAATCTGAAGATGAAAGAGAAGCCGAAGAACTTCAAGGCTCCAGAAACCATAAGGTAGTTTCTGACTTAAAAGCAATTTCTCAAAACAAAGTTCTAGGAGACATTTTCAAGGGCATGAGAACCAGATCCTCCCTTAGAAATATGTCAAACGGTGCTTTCATCTCCACCATCGAGCCTAAAAGCATTGAAGAAACTTTGAGTGATCGAAGTTAGGTAGATGCTATGCAAGAAGAACTATATCAGTTCAAGAAAAGCAAAGTCTGACAATCGTTGAAAAGCCGAAAAGAAAGACCATAATGGGAACAAGATGGGTGTTCAGAAACAAGCTTGATGAAGTTTCAGAGTCATCTAGAATAAAGTAAGATTGGTCGCTCTAGGTTATAATCAACAAAGAGGGAATTGATTATGATGAAACCTCTATACCAATAGCTAGGTTGGAAGCCATAAGAATGCTACTTGTTTTGGCTACCTTCAAAGGATTCATTCTCTATCAAATGGATGTCAAGTCTGTGTTTCTAAATGGATTCCTCTGAGGAAGTATATGTGAATCAACCTCCTGATTTTGAAAGTGAAAACCTTCTCAACCATTTCTTCAAGCTAACGAAGGCACTCTATAGTCTGAAACAAGCTCCTCGAGCTTAGTATGAAAGGCTAAGCACCTTCTTGCTAAAGAATGGGTTCAAGAGAAGTAATATTGACACTACTCTTTTACTCTTGAACAAGATAATCACTTTTTGATAGTTCAAATATATTTTGATAACATTATATTTGGTGCCACTAATCATTCTCTCTGAAAAGTTTTCAAAATTAATGTAGATTGAATTTGAGATGAACATGATGGGTGAACTCAAGTTTTCCTTGGTCTTCAAATAAAACAACAAAAGGAAAGAACATTGGTCCATCAAGAAAAATATACGAAAAAGCTTTTGAAAAAATGTAATATGGATCAAGCTAAAACCTATGAGTATCCCCATGCATCCATCTCAAATCATTGATGTTAATGAGAATGGCGAAAATGTATCAAAAAGTAATTATCAAAGAATAATTGTTCACTTCTATACCTTACAAGCAAGTAGACCAAACATTCAATTAAGTGTGGGAATTTATGCCAGATTTCAATCTAACCCAAAGCAATAACACTTAAAAAGAATTTTCAAATATTTATCCAGGACTACTAATCTTGACTTATGGTACGAAAAAGGTACATCTTGTGAGAGATTGTAGGTTACTATGATCCTGACTTCGTCGAGATAGAGGAGAGAAAGCACCAGCGGTTACTGCTGTTTTTAGAAAAAGGCTAATCACTTGGTCATGCAAAAAGCATAATACCATTGCACTCTCTATGGCTGAAGCTGAATATATAGCCTTGTAAACTCCACCCAAATACTGTGGATAAGGAACTAGCTAGAAGATTATCACTTGAGGTATTCCAAAATCCCTATCTTCTGTGATAATACTAGTGCTATTAATCTTGCTAATAATCCTGTCCAGCACTCTAGATCCAAGCACATCAATGTTAAATATCATTTTATTCGGGATCATATTCAAAGAGGAGATGTTGAGTTGATATTTGTGAATATTGAAGACCAAGTACCTGATATATTCACAAAATCATTAGTTGAAGATCGCTTTTGTGTTTTGAAAAAACTTTTGAACTTAAAGGTTTTTAAATCTGCATTAGTATCCATGGATAAACATCTTTGGGAATCCCCCTTTCATGACCGCTGAAATCCAAACAAAGACATCAGTTAGCAATAGAAAAAAGATAAGATGATCAGAAAGAAGAGACAGAGATTAGAAAATGGGGTATATATGATCTCATGGAGTTCAAAATCTAAAGATAAGTTAATCATGAGAAAGTAGTGTTCCTCTTATAGGTCAAAAAGTAGAATTAGGAAGCTAAGAAAGTAAACTGTTCAGAAAGTGATTTCAAGCATCAAAAAGCACTCCTTCTGAAAAGAATGAAAAAGGCGGGATAACTCCCACTCTTTTGAGTTTCCCTCTCACATCGTTTCACCTTCGTCACAACCATCATATCACTTAAATAACTCCCTACTCTTTACACGTCACACCTTTGCCTTCATCTTCAACCTCATGAACCTAAACCTCAATTGTTTCATATTTATAGGTATAAAATTGCATGAGAAAGGGGATTGAATCGTGCTTTGCCTCTTTTTATATCTAAAATATTTAATAAAAGAACTATCAAGCATTAAGCTTGAAGTGTAGCGGAAATAGGATTAGTTGTTTCAGAAAGTAAATTTCTGAAGCCTTATATAACAGAAATGCTAAATGGATATATGAGCAGATCAACGCGTAATAAATAAGTAAAGATCAGAAAGAAGATATGAGACGGGATTTATCCTGGTTCGGTCAAACTGCCTACATCCCGTACTCAATACATTTTGAGGTTCTACTAAACATCTTTCTCAACTTGAGAAAGAAAAACGGATAGTCTTTACATTAGCCTTCCCAAGCTCTCCTGGTATGACCAATAGACAACCCTTACTATCACAATCTGAGTAGTTATTCACCAGTCCTCAGAGTTGAATCTTAAGTAGTCTTGTACTAGCCTCTCCAAGCTAACCCTCTGACAAGTAGACCACCCCTACTATAACGTTGAAAGTAGTTACTCACCAACCTCTCTAAGTTGAATCGAGTAGTCTTTCCCCAGCCTCTCCAACTGAACCCATGATCAATAAATAACCCCTACATCAATGTTGAAAGTAGTTATTCACCAGCCTCTCCAAGCTGAACTAAGTAGTCTTTCCAAGCCTCTCAAGTTGAACCCATAACCAGTAGAAACTCCTATTGTCGCGTTGAAAGTAGTTATTCACCAAGTCTCTTGAACTGAACCGAGTAGTCTTTCCTTAGCCTCCAAGCTGAACCCGTGACTAGTCAACAACCCTACTATCACGTTGAAAGTAGTTATTCACCAGCCTCTTCCTAAACCGAGTAGTCTTTCCCAACCCCTCCAAGCTAAACCCGTGACCGAGACAACTCCTACCTGTCAAGTTGAAAGTAGTTATTCACTAGCCTCTCCAAGCTAAACCAAGTAGTCTTTCCAAGCCTCACCAAGCTAACTTACACTGATCACTCCTGGATCAAGGATACAAAGTTTTATGTTTGGGTTGCTATTCAAACTAACCTACACTCAAGTTTCCTTAAAATATACATGAATAACCTGGGATAACTTGAATGACTTCTTTTTATCATTTTTTCCTAGGAAGAACATATATCTATTCAAGAACATAGAAAGAAGATTTTTACAAGTAAGGAAACTGATTACATGATATGATGAAACTTATAGGATTATGAGATATTTCAGAGTTTCCACTCTTTCTCCAGTGTCAATCCTTTTTTTTTTTGAAAGCACATCATCTCTTTTTATAGATGGTCTTCCTTGTAACCGTTGCCTTATATCAGATCTCCTAGTGACACGTGTTGATCATCCATTTGTGTCTTGGAAAAGCAATCTAGAAGAGTAGCATGTCTTTTTTATTAGCACGTTGTAGAAGCCGTTGCATAATTTAGGTTTCTGATGCTACTTAGAAACTACTCTTACTTTCTTGAACATGGTTTCTGAACTCTTTCTTCTAGAAGCTGAGGTTGTTGACCATATTGGCAAAAAAGATGACTTGGTTGAACTGTGTTTAACTTTAAATTTGAATTTCAAAAATTCAAATTTTCCTTCTTTTCCAGTAACGTTAACGCTCCACAGTGAAATAAGCTTTCTGACTTGCAGGTATCAGTTCATTGATGAACCTTCGGTCTTCATGTCTTCAATCATGGCTTGTTGATGAACAAAACATTGCGAGAGTGATGATTCAAGATAGTAGAGTACTTTGACTTCAGAGTTTTATGGATATCTTCATTTATAGTACTTTCTGAAGTCCCAGACCTTGGTTTCTTACTCTTGATATGATTTCTTTTCATCCATAAGGCATGTATACATACTTTTCACGATATAATATTCACTTTCTATTAAGTTCAATCTCTTTATATGAGATAAATCATGTTTACACATGCAAAGTGAAATTATTCTTATTTTAAGTCCGTGTTATGCAATCTAGAAATACATGTATGCTATTTCAAAAAACTCAAAATAGACATTAGTCGTTCTTCAAAATATTTTCTTTAAATTGGTTTTGTTGCACTCAAAACAAATTACTACTAAGCTTTTTTAAGGATTCTAAAGCTACCAATATCCCTCTTTTTGATGATGACAAACCAATTTGAAGAAAATATTTTGAAGAGATGTTGAAAGAACTAGAATTAAATATGTTATGATAATAGCTACTCTTTCAAAACATCATAGGCTGTAACATTTAGGAAGTTCTTTTCTTAAGGCATGATATGGATAAGTTCTCAAATGTTTTAAAATAATACTTAGAATACTTTCTAAAATATATAGGGTAATGAACTGGATGTTATCATTTAAGATCTTTTAACACAATCAACTTGCTTTTCAATTAAAAAGGACTTTTTGAAGATACATGTGCATGAATAACTAACAAGTAATACTTGTCATATTATTTCTTGATTAACCATTATACAGCACAACTTTGTCCAAGTCAAATATGTAAGCAAATACTTAAATGTACACATAATAGCCATAAGAAAGCATGCATGATTGAGAAAAGAAAACATATTGATGCTTCTGTAGTTTCTAATGCTCAAAGAAACCTTGATACAAATTTATCAACATATTTCTATGCATGGTTTTTGAAGCTCATCAAGGATTAATCCCAAAATACCAAGGCATAAATGAGCTTTTTATTTATGAGTTGAGAAGCTTTTCTAGAACATAACACAAAAGAAAGACACATGTTCATGCTTTTCATTTAAGCTTGCTTCCTGATACATATATAATCTAGAACATAACACATTACATGCCATATAAGCAAGCACACTTGAGAGTTCTGAAGCTTCACAAAGAGTTCTTAGTTGTATCAAAATAGGTCAGAGCAAGTTTCTAAGGTCTGTCAAAAACTATTCACAACTAAATTTTGATCAAGTTATACAAAGCTTTTAAGACCTTCTCATAGGTGTCAGAAGAAATGTGTTATGTAAAAGGATTTAAGCATAACATACATATCGAAGCATATCAGATAGACACAAGTATCAGAGCAATAAAGGAACAATTTTGTGCTTTAAAAGATACTTCACAATGCTAATCCAAATATATAAATGAGCTAAATATCCCAACATGCTAAGGAATAAGCAAACAGACAACACACATAAGAAATAAGAAGCAAACATCTATCAGCAAGATATATTATTAGTTGAGCATAAGTAGGCATCGATATGTGTCAGGGCTTTTAAAAGAAACAGCATTTAAGATAGATATGTATCAGAGCATAAGTATGATATATAAAACGAATTTTATAAGCTAAGATAAAATGTCAAAACACAAAACAAAACTAAGCAACAAAAGAATATGCATGCTTAAAAAAAATTCTGAGTTCCCCCTCAGCATATGCTCCCCCTTAATTCTATAGCACTTGATTTACTTCATTTCTTTTCTTGTCCCCCTTTTGACATCATAAAAAAGGAGATGTGCCTGGAAATCAAAGACACCATCTTTAGCTTCATCATCTTAGGTCTTGTAGAATCTCCTTATTAGTTCAGAAGAATTTGAAGTTGCAGTTCTTCATTTTGTCTAAGCTGGACACCGTGCTCTATGATTGTTGCTTTAAACCGATCCTGCCTATGGTAATCCCTCTCAAATGGTGCAGGATGATCTAATTGAACTAAGAGCTTGCTGAGGCTCAGTTGATGATGGATGAGGCAAGTGAATGGGTGTGATGATGGAGCAACTTTAGAAGAAGGCTAAGGGATGTCTAGAGGTATAGTCTCCCCAGACTTAAGCAATTTAGCCTAATCATCACAGTAATAGGAGGTGGAGAGGATGGCATTATAGCATCAGAGACAATAAGAGCAATAGCAGGCTCAGGAATATTAGTAGCAATAATATCTAGCATCTATTCTGAGGTAGAAGCAAGTGTTTTTTCAGCAGGAGACACCTTCTGATGCTCTATCTTCTTCTTCTTCCATTGGAGTGATGCGAATGGAAGGGGGAGGTTGAGGCACCATTAGGATGATAGCAGTATCTGGTTCATGAGCTTCCTCTGCTGGTTCCTCAATGATGGGCTCTGGGGATGGTTCTCCTGTTGTGAGTTCTAGAGAGTATTCCACTCAGCCTAGCCTTCTCACTTTTATACAAGCTTTCTTCTTCTTCAAATGAAACGCTTCTTCTTGTTCTTCTCCTTCTGCATCTTCTTCCTCTTCACCAGATAAAGAGTCACCAATAATGATTCGATAGCTAGCCTCCTCATATTTTGCGATTTCCTTTTCAATATGGAGATTCTAGAGTTATGTAAAGGCATTCCTTTGCATTTAAGCCAAACCTCTTTTCTCCTGATGACTTTCACTGTTTGGCCTCTAACTGAGTTTCTTATAGTGCAGACTCCTATTTGCTTTTTGTCCTTCTTTCTTGATCCCAAGGACACAACTCAGATACTTCTTCCTTAGTTTCACTATCTAGTAGAATTAATTATCTTTTTCCTTTGGCAACCTCCTTTTGATACTCTTTCCTTTAGAAGGATTCTCTTACTTGGTCTCCTCTTGTTCTGGGACTTTTCCTTATTGGTTCAATTCCTGAGATGGTGGACTTTTTCCTTGAGGTTCTGAAGAGGAAGATGTGAATATTGTTCCTTCCATGTATTCATACCTTCTGTAACTAGAGGAATACGCATGTGTGGAAGAGTTTTGTAAGCAGCATTCCATATAGAACACGGTGTTCTCCATTTCTCTTTTGAGATGGCGTTGATCATGTAATCCAAGATAAGTCTTGGCAAGTTTACTTTCCTTTTAGCATCATCCAGTACATATGCATGCAGTCCATGCTAACTGAGCATCAGTGCTTCCTATTTGATGCAAATGAGAATTGTACCACGTATATACCTTCTTAGCCCTAGCACTTAACATAGCAATTGTGATCCCACTAGGCTTGTGAAGAATGGAATCAATAAGGTGCCTTGATACATCTACTTCATTTATTCCTAGGAAATGAGCCCAGTTTGGTGAAAAGGAGCATATAAGACTTTCATTTAGTGCCTTAATGATCCTAGAGTGTCCTGATGGAGTGATTTTAATGGAGCATTCTCTTATTAGAGTCCTTATGGAAAAAGTTGAGTTTCCTTCTAATTGTGAGTAGAAGGCGGTGACTAGCCTGGGATAAACTCGCTTATTTATCTCTAGATATTCTTCCTATTTCTGAAAGAAAAGATTTCATCAAGAATATTGATTTCTTTACAAAGATAATTTCTTAGCGATTTTCTAGGAGCCATTTTTCTTGAAGCATAAAATTTGTCATAGTAATCCTACATCTTAGGATCATTATACATGTGGAAAGAGACTCTATTTTCAGCAGATTGGTCACTGTTTTCCTTTCAGCCATTGTAGAGAAGTTTGTATGTGAGGTAGAAGAAGAAAGATTGAGTCTTGATGATGTTTAAGAGAAAAAATGGAAAGGGTTAGTATGAAACAGAGTTATTTTGGTTGCAGGATGAGAATTTTAGAAGATGATGAGCAATTTCAGAGAAGGTTTGAGGGTGAAGGAAGATGAAACGGTTGATGAAGCATGTGGTGGAAGATGATGGCTAAGGAGTGATGTGTATGGAGCAATGGTAGGTTATTTAAGTGATAGAATATGCTGACTGAAAAGTGAAGTGACATGGAGAGAAACTTAACATCCTCCCAAGTACAACACCATTCTTAAGCCATGATATCATACTCGAGAGTTGTTACTTGTTAATTAGAGGACCTTTCTTAATTATCTATAGCAAGCTTGATTCATGTGCGAGAAAACTAAGCGTAATTCTATTAAAACACATTACAAGTAAACATCAAGTTTATTAAACATACAGCTAAAATACATAAGGAAGCTCCTCTATGAGCTTTAGTACATATATGTCTTCTAATACATTTACATACATACTCATTTCACTAAGTACCGCAGAATAAAACGGTAACTACTACACTCCAGCAATCCTACACTCCTTTGCATAGCAGCATCATCATCCTGGCTTAACCTGGAGGCAACACGGAAACAAACATATAAGGGTGAGAATTTTTAAAATTCTCAGTAGGGCAACTCCCTAATTTCACAATCATAATGTCATCGTCATCGCCCAAGCCACTTCGGTTTATTAAGAAAATGTGAGCATGCGACATATATCAAAGATTCATTTTTAATGTTCAAAAATCATTCCTCCGAAGTGGGTTTCATTTAGCATTTCGTCACTTCAAGCATATATCTCATCACATTTCAACAATTCCTAAGTTACACAAGGTAGACAATTCAAAATAAGATAAGTAGCATATAATACATGCAATGAATTTATCTCAAGGTGACATGGCATCACTTATGGCCACAAAGATCAAATCAGTGCATTTTCTCTTTTCATTGACATAGGAAAGACTTAGTTTACCCAACGGGTAATTTCAGTGGACAATTCCACAATAGATCCGTTTATACCCAATAGGTATTTATGGTGGATCACACCACACAAGGGAAATAGATCTTTCAGGACTGAGCTCATTCCTATACGTGGTCATCGAACTTCACTTTTTTCCATTTCGAATCCCACAGATCTATTCCTAGCCAATACGTCTACCGACTCAAAATAAATTTTGAGAAGTTACTACTTTCGCCTTCCCCTCATTCAATCTAAGTCTTGTTTCTATTTTGTCCATATGTCAGAACATGCACAATTTAAATTTATACATCCTTATAATGGCACTATATACTTTTCTCTTTTCTCAAATGCA
Source organism: Dalbergia oliveri (assembly GCA_030441495.1). Taxonomy (NCBI): domain Eukaryota; kingdom Viridiplantae; phylum Streptophyta; class Magnoliopsida; order Fabales; family Fabaceae; genus Dalbergia; species Dalbergia oliveri. Next base: position 4,509,240 of record JAMLFY010000010.1, read on the forward strand.
TACATAGGCCACATATAGGCAATCATTCACAATGAAATTCTCATTCTTTTCTCATACTTCAATCTTTAAAATCCATAGCATGCATTTACATGTCATAAGTCACAAGGCCAAACACTTAATATCAAATACTCATGTCATACTAGAAGCCAAAGTGTCATTACATTCTCAATTCAAAGCATTGTTCCATTCCAGCACAATGGGTAGAGTTCCTGTCCTAGGCACAACATTTCATTATCATATCAAACAGCCATTTCAAGAGTCACAAAAATTTTGTATGACACTTCAATGTGTCTAGAATAACCTATAAATATTTCAGGACAAACAAAGCTCTATAGCTACCTCAGTAAAATGTACAAATTTAGTGGTCAAGGGCCACCAATTCCAACCAGAACCGAGTTCCCTAATTTTTAACCCCAGCAAATGATTGAATTAATTCATAATAAAATTCACAGTGACACTTCAATATATTAATAACTTTGTGTAAATATTTCAAGAGCTAGTTCAATCATTTGCTATAGTAATAAATTCAGATAAGTTTACTGCCTAGTTCAATAATCAGGACAGCATTTGCCTCATTTCGGTTTCTGATTTTTCTGATGTATCAAACTTAAAACTAACACCCAAGAAAATTCAGGTAATTAGTTTAAGATGTTTACTCCAACATATAATTTTTATAGCTCATGAAAACACCCAAAAATATTCCAAAATTCGTGAACCACTGCTGCCTACAGGACAACAGAAATTCCAGCAACCTAGTCCAAACTTATTTTGATGAAAACCATTTTCTAACACCATCCAAACACACAACCAAAATTCATACATCAATTTCAACATAATATCAATCAATTTCATTAAAAATCTCGGACATATATCAACCCAAAAAAGAACAGAAAAATTGGCAAGAAAAGACAACAAAAAACCCTACTTGTAGTAACCTATTAGCTCCTTAGTTTCAAGATTAACCAAACTTGATTCCTTCTCCTCCAAAGCTCCCAATCTAACTTCAAACCCCTCTGATATCAGTGAGGTGTGAGGGAGAAAGGTAAGGATTGATGAGTGATTGAGATTTTGTTCGGTTAGATTTGTAGGGAATTGGGTGTAGAACAAGCTTAGTGAAGAACTTTTGATGATCCAACAACTCTAGCTTAGAGTTTTTGGGCTTGGAACTCAAGAACAAGCTCTTGAGGACAACAATGGTGGCTGCTCTCTTCTTTCTCTTGCTGAACACGAAATTTGTGTGTCTTGGGAAGAAAAATGTGACTAGACTTCTTATATTAAATGCTTAGAAGATATTTAGTAAAAAAAATCATTGTTTATGTAATAAAGCAACAATGGATGGCTAAGATTTAATCTTGGATTCCAAGATTAAATCTTGGCCTTCCACATGTCCTTAGTATGTGGACATCATCCATTTGTGTGATGGAAATACCTTCGATGTTAAAAGGATACGGAAATCTCACCAAACGAGTAACGTCATACCGATTAAACCAATATTACCCGAAAATTAATTTTAAGTATAAAATTATCATTCACACCTATTTCTAACCTTATTCCTATGTTTTCCTAATTTCGACCACCTCAGGGGCCCAAATCTAGGGTTTAGCTGTTCTCACGGGCGTGGGCCGCAAGGTTACTATTCATCGGCCCGAATTTTTTTTTTTTTGACAAGTCCATTGGGCTGCCCTCATCATTGCTAAACTATTAGATTTTTGAAATTAAGATTAATAAAACTCAAATTAATTTTGAATTAAATTTTAGGGTGTTAGAAATAAAAAGAACATGGAAATTTTCCTACTCTTTTTCATCTTGCTTTCAAAAAGAAGTTTATATAGTTTGGGATCACTTTCTGAAAGTTATGCTTTCTAAGCTTCATCTTTCACTTTCTGACCCATGAAGTCTCACCATATTTTGCCACACATCTCTTCGATTTTCACTCACATGAGACTATTCTTAAATTTTCGATCCTTAAGTCTCTTTCTTAATCAACTAGTCTTTTTTTGAGCTTGCAACCTAATAAACTATTCCTCAATATGATATGTGGTCTTACATCTTGATTTTCTGATCTTCCAACTGATTGATTGTTCTTACGCTGACATCTAATATACCAACAAATTTTCTGATCTTGCACAACGATAAACTGATGTAATGACTAAGTAGCTTGATCTCGCCAATGAAATCTTGTGGTCTTGTATCCTGATGACTTTGCTAGGTTTTCGGTTTGGAACTATAAGAAGAATATCAGAGATGTTTTGTGCATGAATACTAATGTAGATTTAGAAATTTTTGAGTTTTAGGAAGCTTTTTCAAAAACACAGGAGATCTTCACTAATAATTTTGTGAATATATTGACACTTGGTCCTAGGTATTCACAAACTTTAGCCTAACATCCATTTTGAATAAGATCTTGAATAAAAGGAATTTTACAACAAGAGCTTAGAGTTAGTGTGCTAAAAAGGATTTTTAGTTAATTAACAGCACTAGCATTATCACAGAGAATAAAGATGTAGGAATACCCAAGAGATAATCTTCAAATCTTGTATCTTATCTAAGCATTCTAGATAAGTGTAGTGATGGCTACAACTTCTTCTTTTCACTCTATCCTCCTGTGTGGCCAATCTTGATTTATTCCTTATGATTTTGCCAACTCCATCAAACTTGTTCTTGAGTACACTCCTTATACGATGATAGTCTTTTAGTTTGGATTTTCAACAAGCTCCAACATTGCCTTTCTCGAAATTGGCCAACTCTTTTAGTATAACATCCACCCAAATTTGATTACTCATAGCTTCCTCAAGGCATTTAAGTTTAATAGTGGAGATGAAAGCACGTTTGGTATATATCTAAGGGATAGTTTGGTTTTCACACCCTTGGAAAAGTCTCAAAAATGTGTCTTGAGAAATCTCTTTAAAATAGAAACTCCTTTATAGTTTATGTATCATTGAGATTCCTCAACTTCTCTTTCATCTTCATATTGCTCATCTTCATGTCTAGAAATGTTACTTCTGATTGCTTTGGAGTTCTAAACATGCTTTCTGAAGTGTTTAAGTTCTAGAGTCTTCTTTCTTAAATTCTGGCTTTCATCTATTTTCTTTTGAGCTTTTTCTTGAGACTCATTTTCTAGATCTTTCCATCAGTTCTTCTAGATTATTTGCAAAGTCCTTCTTGAGCTTCTTCATCATCATACTTGAGACATTTTGAGTTCTTTAGATGCTAAGTTCCTAATCAGCTCTTAGGTTCATGATAGGTGTCTAGAATAGCCATTGTCCATTTGTTCCTTGGTACTGAGCAGTGGACCTTTTTTGACACACCTGCAATAAGATCAGTTTGACTTTGGTACCCAACTTTCTTAGTTCCTTTTGGTTAGTTTTCAAGAAAGAGATTTTCTAACCTCTCAAACAAATTTCTTTCTCAAGAATCATTTGTCAGGTGGGTGTCTCTTCTTGTGGCAAAAAGTACAAGAAACAAAGTTTCCAGATTTTAAATGAGGTTGCATTACTTTTTCTCTTTATTTCCTATTCATATCCCAAACTTGTTTTTCTGAAGTTATGACCTCTGACCTCTTGCATAAAATCAAGGATTTTGAACCATATATATTATCTATTCTGTTAATGTCAGAAGCAGTGAAGTTTTCTCAAGTTTAGAGATAGCTTTCTAAAACTATTGCTTATAAACTTCTTAGGATATATCCAACTTCAGGCCTATAATTTTAAATTCAAAAGCAACCTTCAAGAAACACTTTTAATTGAGGTATTTTAGAGGAAAAAGTCTAGAAATTTTAGCAACTCATCATCCAGTGTAAGTGAGAAAATATGAGATATCCAGTTTAGCTACTTTTACCTTGCATTTTTCTATTGAGGTGCACTCATGCCATGAAGTATAGATTTGTGACATCTTCTAGCTCATCATGACTTTCTGACCTATTCTTTATATCTTTAGAGATGCTCCAGGTAGCTAGCAAGCTCTTCTTTTCAATGTGAAATATTTTCAGTGATATCAGAGCTTAGGATAAAAACTTCAAAAAGTTCCTTCTTATCTAGAATAGTAGGTTACTCTTTCAAAATATTTTTTGCCCTTTTTGTCTTTCCTAAGATTGATGTCTCTTCCATTCTTGGCTTAGCCTTTTTAGGCCTTTGAGACTGGTTCATAAACATAGAGATCTCTTCTCTATATTTTTAATTTTAGATATTTCATCAAATACATCATCTTCGTTTGAGGTTTCAGCAACTTCCATTGCATATAGCTTTACATTGCTTTAATGCGTTGACTTTAGGAACAAAGAACATGCTCTTCTTTATGAGTTTATCATGTATCTCGAAGAGTATGATTTCATGGATATTAGAGATCCAAGAAGAGTATTCTTGACAAAAGTTTGAAGAACTTTATAGAGTGATGGCTGTTCCTTTGAGCCATCTTTCTTGAAAACTTTTCAGCATTTTCTAACCATTTCTCAGTTAGAATACTTTCGTCAAGATCTTCAAGTAGCATGTGCAATTATTCCATATATCCTTTGCTTGGCCAAACTAGAAGTCTCATCAAGAAAGATGGTCATTGGTAGAGTGACCTTCGTAGATCCATGCTATTTTTTCCCTCGAATCTTTATCCTCTGAGTCGTTCAACCTAACCTCTAAAGGCCTGATCTAATACCACTTGTAGCTATAAAAGTGCACGAGAATGGGGGTTGAATCATACTTTGCCTCTTTTTATCTCAAAACATTTAATAAAAGAACTATCAAGCATTAAGCTTGAAGTGCGCGAAAATAGGATTAGTTGTTTCAAAAAGTAGACCTAAAGCCTCAGTATATAACAGAAACACTAAATGGATATGAGTAGATAAATAGCGTAATAAATAAAGTAAAAAAGATCAGAAAGAAGAAGATATGAAATAAGGATTTATCCTGGTTTGGCCAAACTACCTACATCCAATACTAACACGTGTTGAGGTTCCACTAAATATCTTTCTTAACCTAAGAAAGAAAATTGGATAGTCTTTACATTAGCCTTCCCAATCTCTCTTGTGACCGGTAGACAACCCTCCTGTCACAAGCCTGAGTAGTTATTCACTAACTTCTCCAAGCTGAATCTTGAGTAGTCTTGTACTAGCCCTCCAAGTTAACCAGATAATAAGTAAACCACCATCACGTTGAAAGTAGACTTGTACTAGCCTCTCCAAGCTGAACCTATGACCAGTAGACAACCCCTCCTGTCACACTGAAATTAGTTTCCCCAGCCTCTCCAAGCTAAACTAAATAGTCTTTCCTTAGCCTCTCCAAGTTGAACCCATGACCAATAGACAACCCATCCTGTCATGTTCAAAGTATTATTCAAGCCTCTCTAACTTGAACGTGTAGTCTTTTCCTAGCCTCTCCAAGCTAAATCCATGACTAGTCAACAACCCCTCCTGTCACATTGAAAGTAGTTATTCACCGTCTCTCCAGCTAAACGAGTAGTCTTTCTCCAGCCTCTCCAAGCTAAACCTATGACTAGTAGACAACTCCTATTGTTATGTTGAAAGTAGTTATTCACTAGCCTCTCCAAGCTGGACTGAGTAGTCTTTCCCAAGCCTCTCCAAGCTTGAACACTCTGACTATAGACAACCTTTCCTGTCATGTTGAAAGTAGTTATTTACAGCCTCTCCAAGCTAACTCACACGATCACTATTGGATCAATGATACAAAGGTTAGTGTTTGGGTTGCTATTCAAACTAGCCTACACTCAAGTTTCCTTAAAATATATGTGAATAACCTGGGATAACTTGAATGACTTCTTTCTATCATTTCTTCTTGGAAAAACATATATCTATTCAAGAATGTAGAAAAAAGATTTTTACAAGGAAACTGATTACATGATATGATGAACTTTAGGATGAAAGAGATTTTCAGGAGTTTCCGCTCTTTGTGCAACGTCAATCCCTTTTTTTTGTTTGAAATCACACATCTCTTTTTATAGATGGTCTTCCTTGTGACTATTGCCTAGATAGATCTGAAGTGACATGTGTTGATCATCCATTTGTGTCTTAGAAAAGCAATCTAGAAGAATAACCTATTTGTTTGTCAAGATTATTGTAGAAGTCGTTGCACGATTGAGGTTTCTAATGCTATCTTAGAATCTACTCTTACTTTCTAAACGTGGTTTTTAAACTCTTTCTTCTAAAAGCAGTTATTGACCATGTTGGCAGGAAGATGACTGCTAGTTTGAACTGGGTTTGACTAAATTTGAATTTCAAAAATTCAAATTTTCTATTTCCAATAACATTCAACTTCAAGTGAAGTGAGTTTTTGACTTGCGGTATCAATTCCTTGATGAATCTTCAATCTCAATGTCTTCAATCATGGCTTGTTGATGAACAAAACATTACGAGAGTGATGATTGAAGAGTAGAGCACTTTGGCTTCAAAGTTTGATGGATATCTTCATTTATGGTATACTTTCTAAAGTCTCATCCTACTTTTTGAAATCCTAGACCTTGGTTTCTTACTCTTAATATGATTTCCTTTCATCCATAAGGCATGTATACATACTTTTCACAATATAATGTTCACTTTCTATTAAGTTCAATCTCTTTATATGAGATAAATCATGTTTACACATGCAAAGTGAAATTATTCTCATTTCAAGTCCGTGTTATGCAATTCGGAAATACCTATATGCTATTTCAAGAAACTCAAGGTAGACATTAGTCGTTCTTCAAAATATTTTCTTTAAATTGGTTTTGTTGTCACTCAAAACAAATTGCTACGAAGCTTTTTGAAGGATTCTGAGTTAATAGTATTCCCTTGCTCACAAATCTTCTCTGTAACTCTCTCTGTTTCTTTTAAACGCTCACCTTTAACCCTCTCAAGCTTCAACCTTTTCATTCAAACCTCACACACACAACCTACTAATGGCTGAAGGAAAAGAACTCAACCGTTCTATTGCTAAGAGGGGGCCTTTCCTCATGTCCAGTGAATCCCTTATATAGGAGGTTTATGAAGCTTCTCTCAAAGAAAGATAGCCTCTGGGAAAAGATTGAACTACTCCCTCTGAACCAAGTCCAGATACTTAAGGAAGTGTTTACTTTTCAAGGATGGGAGTATTTTCTAGACATCTCGCATAGGGTGTTTTAGGAATAGTAATTGCTTTCTACTTCTTTCTCGAGGTGAAGGATCGAACCACTCTCAAAACGACCATTTGATACACCTATATAGAGATTGGGATGTCAGACTTGTCTCCAGTGGTTAGGGCTCTCGTTGCTAGAGTCAATGTTAGCACAGGAAGAATGGTTCAAGTTACACGGGGTGAGCATGAGTAAGTACCAAAGTATCTCATAGATTTGCCACTATACCAACAGGCAACATTACAACTATTATGCTAAGTTCGAGGGTGAGAAAGGTATTAGCTATAGTCCAGTTAACCATTCGTCCCAAGCAAGAAAGTATGGATGTTCTGCTAGGCATGGATTGTATGTTACTTTTCTAGTTCCTGTCCAAAAGAAAAGTAAATATGCCCAAAATGATTATGGACTACATGCTTAGTGCTATCATTAAGAGAAAAGGAAGGGCTAGGTTCCCTCTAAGATGTTTCCTGATAAAAATTTTCCAGCACATCAATACCCTCTCCTGGAAAGTAGTTTGAATACTTCACAAGCATAGACTACTCCATAAACTCCTTAGAACGTGAAGAAGACCAAGTTTGTACCTGTGAAGACAAGCTCCATAAAGCAAAGCTCCAATTAGGGATGCTGAGGAAAGGCTGCTATTAAAGCCAAGAAAAAGAAGAATGTGAAGAAAAAGGAAGAACAAAGAGGAATATTGTCCTTCCTAAAAGCGGTTGAGAGTTCTAAGGAAGGAGCAAATGAGCTGAGAAACCTCTTCTGAAGAGCTCCTCCAGAAGCGAACAAAAAGGCAAAAGAAGGCAAAACAAGAAATAAAAGCGCAGAGACAAAGCCTTCTGAACCATTAGAAACTCAGGAGACCTAGAAAGTGAGCTTCCAAAAGGGGACCTGAAAAACATCTTATTCGTAAAAGACATTGAGTAAAAATACAAAAATCTGCCTAAGGGAGTAAGAGAGAGTAGCACTTATTTTAAAAGACATGTGTGATGCTAAATAGACAAGGCTTCTACTAAGAATCCTGAATCTTCTGAGGATGAAGAAGAAGCGGAATAAATTTTAAGGAGTAAGAATCCTTCAAGAGAAAAGGAAACTAAAAGAGGCCAAAAAATTAGAAAAGGCTAAAGGGGTTCAAAGTTCTAGCAAAAGAAGAAGAAGACTTTCTACCTGAACCCTTTGTGGTAATAGAAAAATAACCTACAAGGCCTATGACCTCAGTTTGGGTTGACCTCCTTCCCAATCTTTGGTTGACCTACCAATAGACAAATGGCCTCTAACATGCTAGGCATGAATCTCCACCATTCTCAAGAAGACGTGACAATTAAGGCTGAAGTGGCTTCTCAAGTTAATAGTGATGACTTCATAACCGGTAATAGATGTTGAAATCTATGATGAAGTCCATGGAGTCAAAACCACAGCCTAAGGAGGAAGGTTTGGATGAACTCAATTTCTTTATAAATGAGTTTTTCTGGAACCAATTGTTGAAGAACTATTGTGAGACCAATCATTGAGGAACAGTTAACGAAAAAGTAAATGAACTAAAACGGTTGTCATTCTAATAGTGCCTTAACCTTCTCCTTCTATCCGTATCACTCTAGTGGAAAAGGAAGAGGATAAAGCTTTAGAAACAAGTGCTCCCCATGCTAAAGAAGTGGGCTTACTTCGACTCCTACTCCTAATCATGTTTCTCCTCCTGCTCCTCTAATGCTCCTGCTCATCTTCTCCACCACCTACCATAACACATGCTAATGCTGAGGTTGAATTGCCTAAGTTTGGGGAAACCATACCCCTAGACATACTTAGACTTCTCCAGAATTGCTCCATCAATAGTTCACCTATCCACCTGCCACACGGTCTTTACAAGAACTCCAATAAGCTCTCAGTAGAGTCAATTTATCATGCAAAAATTTGAGGGGCATTGCCTCCAACTGGATCGGGTTAAAGCCACCAACATAGAGAAAGGCGTCCAACTTTGAAGCCATGAAGAATTACTACTTCAAATTCTTCAAACTCTAGGGAACTTCTAGAGAAAAAGTGTAAGAGGCTAGATGATAGTGTTCCTGGTTTCCAGCACACCCTTTTT